>VYYJ01004541.1:0-13147 GCA_021029165.1 Cyphoderus albinus
TGGCTGGAGTTACCATCGCCCAAGGCGGAGTTCTGCCCAACATCCAAGCCGTTCTCCTCCCCAAGAAGTCGGAGAAGAAATCCTCTTCCGATTAAACACGACTCGGCCCTCTCAACGTCTCAACTTTCTTTTTAAACCAACGGCCCTTTTAAGGGCCACCACATTTTCCAAAGAGCTCTTTTACTGACGGTCTTGTATTTAGTTTAGTGCATTTTTCAAAGTTCCTTAGCTCACATCCATTTCACAACGGCATGCTTACTGATGAGTTAGTTCTGTTTCTGTTGCTAATCACTTTTGCTTGGATTGGACTACAGAATTTCATGTTTAGCTCACCCTCTGTCATTATTTGCAAAAGAACTATCAACTCGCATCTGTCACTCACAAAAGTAATGTATGCGCATTGCCGTCTATCAATTTGTTTCTTCTTGCGTGTCCAGTCGAGTCAGAGCTGAAGCTCCCCCAACCCCCTGCTGGCTCTGCACACCTGCTAACTTGAGAAGTGGAAAACGAATTCACTTCCAAAGAGTGTACCGTCTTTACTGAATGACTGAGCAGTAGGGTGAACTTAAAATAGATACAAGGTGAGCCACACAGAAATGTAGTCAATGATCATTTAGTTGCTGAAACAAAATGTTCCGGAAGTCTATTTAAAATCTATTTTAGGAAACGTGAAACCATTTAAAAACAACAGGAATGGGTCCAAAAAAGTCACCGAGACTCATCCTTCAACCAAAGAACCGTGAGAAGAACCAGACGGATCCCGGAACAATGGGTTCAATTATAACGGTACTACTTTATTAGATTCGTCATCATTCACTTTTTGGCGGTTTAGGCTTAACTATAAATAAATATTCTAATTGTTAAAGCTTATTTTGACTGGGATTAACTTTGACTTTTGAGTTTAGGTTGAATTTTGCGTGATCACCACCTTCTGCTTTCTACATGCATTGGAGCAAGTGAAGCAAATACGCGTTCGGTTTTGCAGTCAAAGGAGATATTTACAGTTACATCGAATTCGCTTTCTATCTCAGTCTCGCGATTGAGAAAATCTCTTTCTTGAAGTTTCTCCTGAACAACGAAAAGTACAGCCGTTATTACTCCGCGAAAGAACAACTCGACAAGTTCAACGGTGACAGCTCTGCGGACATGTCCAAGGAACTTTGGTGCGACAGGATTCTCTTCGGTTTATGCCTTTGTATGTCCGCCGGCGCAACCCTCTTCGATGTCCACCCCTGGAGCAGCTGGAATTTCAAAGCGTTTATGCAATCCAAGTACTGCGTGGTCGTTCAAACCGTATTTCTCTGGAATGGAGATTATCTTCAGTGTCAGCAACAAACCGACGACGTGGACCTGGTTGACCCAATATTCATTTTAGTTAGCATTTTGGGAATTCTGATCCGTTTCATTGGACACATGGAAAATATCGAGGTCATTGATTCACTCCTCCTTGACGTCTCCGTTGTCCGGAAAGGGGCACGGCGATTTGTTCAACGCCATGAAAATATGGAGGCAGAGGACTTTGAAAAATTGACAAGTGAAGCTGCGATAAAGCAATGGTCATGGTACACAGCGATGAAAGAATTGTGCAACAGCGTCAATGATGGCTTGGGAGGTCACATCAAACTGAGACATGTCACCAATTTACTTCACCTTATTTATTTCATTCTTCGGCGTCTTCGAGGCGAGCCAATGCTGTTCCTGGATTTTATGTTGATTGTCAGCATTGTCAAAATCGGATGGTTTTACTGGGCTGCTGTGGACGCTGTTGAATGTGTACCTAGGAAATAGTCATTTTTTTATTTTCATTGGATTTTGAAATTTTGTCTGTAGCTTGGGTGTTTTTTTAATTCGCAGAATGAAGTATGCAATGAATGGATGTGGAAGTGGAAAACGGATCCTTATTTCGAGACAGGCTGCGTTTTACCAATACTCTACAAAGATTTGACCCTCTATCCTATTGGAATTGGAGAAAAAACCTTCCTAATCGATGANTCTACAAAGATTTGACCCTCTATCCTATTGGAATTGGAGAAAAAACCTTCCTAATCGATGAAACATTTCTGCTGAAAGTGAGTTTTTATGTTATGAAGTCATATTTAGTATTGCTAACAAGCTCTTTTCAACGGTAAAGGTCCAAGGTCCACTACTTTGTAATGTGATTTTAAACTCGATTTTTTCAGGTGGCTGCATTACTTGCGATAGTACTGTTCCTAGGCTTGATTCCGTTTACCACCTACGACGATTTGAATTCTCTAGCAGGCCAATCAGAGTTTCGCTGGGCCCCTTCAATGTCTACGTCATAAAAATCGATGTAAATTACATGATATGAAAAATGCACCATAAACTAATCTCGATACGAGGAATTTAACTGCCAAAACCGTTTCTTGAAACACTCAAACGTTTACGAGAAAATCAGACTTTTTTACATCAAACTTTTTGTCTTTAGATCACTTGAAATTTTTAGTACAAACTATTCTTGACACGGGGAATTCAACTGTGCAAACCTTTTATTGTAACACTGTAACGTTATTGAGAAAATCGGGATTTAAAAACAAAATTTGCTCAAAAAAATATTGTCTTTAAATCCTTCGACATTTTTAGCACAAACTAAACTTAACAAGGAAAATTCTACGATGGCTTCGTTTTTTCAGTAAATCTTAACGATTTTGATCCAAAAAAAATCTTCCCCAACTTTTCACTCAAATCAATTTGCCCTTAACTTAACTTAAATGAGAGACTCTCTTCCATCTTCAAACCTAACTTAAATGAGAAAAAATCTCATTTACGAGGAAGTTATATAAGTTAGTTACCCTTCTTTCATCATAAAGTAACTAGAACAATAAATGACCCATTAGGATCAGTAAATGAGCAGATCATCTAATAAAATTAGTGTCATTCGTTTCGTCTCGTCGAGTTCTATCATCCTAACAATTTTCGTGAAAATTGGGGTCTGGGGGCTAATATACCAACTTGTATTAAAATGAGTTTTTTACTATATACAAAAACATATCAGAGTGAATTGTTAAATCTGATTATTCTCAGAATAGTTAAGGTAAATAAGGTAAATCAGTAGCCAGGGTTGAAATCCCCGTGTTAAGTTTCGTTTGTATTAAAAATCTCAAACGATTTCAAGACAAAAATATTTTTATGCAAAAACCCTGATTTTCTCAAAAAGGTTTGAGTGTTTCAAAAAACGGTTTTGACAGTTAAATTTCTCGTATCAAGATTAGTTTGTGGTGCATTTTTCAGATCATAGAATTTACATCGATTTTTTATGACATAGGCGTTGAAGGGGCCCATGAGTCATAGAGTTTTTCTCCTGCTATAGGATTCAAATCGTCGTAGGTGGTAAACGGAATCATGGCTAGGAACAGTATTTATGGTCATCTCCGCAGCAGCAAGTTGCTGCCAGCAACCCCTAAGCAATGTAGACGGTTTTTAAAGGAATCGTTCGAGGAGTCAATGGAAGAGGAATTTATTTTTTTGGACGAGTATGATTACTGACGTGAAAGTGTTAATGTTGCGGTTCTTGGAGTTTTATAAATTGTACTTCTGAATATTATAATAAATTACAATACATTCTATTATTTACTTTGAAAGCTTTGTTTTTTCTTCATTCTGAAAAGTTCAATAAAGTAAAACAAGTACGGAAATATGCAAAGTAAAATATTTTATTATGTAAATTCTAATGCCTTGTCTTCTATTGCATTGCATGACCGGTAGCAGTAAATGTCGGTACATTGATATTAATAATTAATCTAAAATTTAGATTCTAAATTCGGCACACCAGCATCAGACTTACAGAACTAAAATTCTTTTCTTTTATATTTCACTGAACGTGAACGAGTTGGCATGTCTTGTTCGTTTGGCAATTCTGCTCTGCTTCCCGCTGTGCACCTCTCCAAAAATGCAAATTAGGATGAAACAAGGCTTCAATCACGTGTTGAATTTATTTATTAATGTTTGTATGGATGTAAGGGAAGTGAGTCACTCATACATATGTACATGTTCAGTACAAATCACCTAGTCATTGTGTCATGGACTACTGGAAGAACTGAAAACATTTTTTTAAATAACGAACAAAAACTTTGTGGGTGAACATTTTGAAAATGAAAATGAAATTGCCAACCATCCGAAGGACAACCCTTAAAAAGTCCATTCCAGGAAAAGCAGCATCCAAATCATCCAAAGAGAGTCTTGTGACTCAAGTTGTGAGTAGCCCACATAATTTTTTAATAATAAATCAATGAAAATTTAATCTGATCATTTTATATTTTGTGGCATATGAAAAGTTTGAAAGAAGTGGTTGTTGCATCGCATTTCTTTGTCTCCTGCAAGGATTCGAGCAGACTAAATATTACACTCTCAATTTTGCTGACAAACAAGACGTAGAGAGCTATTTAAAATTCTTGCTCCATGTCGCTTACACACTATGCAAAATTTTATTTCTGAAGTTTGTCACGAGCAGAATAAAAACCAAACGAATTCATGAGTCCAGGGCAAGTCTTAGCAAGTTGTACAATGAGAGCGCGGAAGAGGCGATCAAAGTAAGAAAGGGAATTAACCATCTTGACTATTAAGTAAAATGGATCAATAATAATCTAATAATCAAAACTGTTGAATTGCAATGGTAGATGGATGGTGGAGAAGGTTTCTTAAAAATGTTGTCCTTGGGACTGGCTTTGGCCACGACTGCCTTCGAAGTTTACGCACTGAGTGACTGGTCACTGGAAAAGTTCATCTTTACTCAGTCAGCCGCTTTGAAACATTCGATTCTGGTGTGGTCCGGACAAAATGTTACCAGCAGTAAATCAATGTATCTGATTAACGAGGAAATACAAAGTAGCGGTGGCTGGAATTTCATCTCACTTCCAATCGGCTTTTTCGGAGCAGCAATGAACTATTTCGGTTATCTTCAAGACACTGGCATTCGTGACCACGTCCTTATGACCACAATCACTGTAAGGAAGGAAGTGAAGAGATTTGTCAGACGTTATGGATCAGTCACAGTTGAAGACATGGAGAAAATGTCAGAGGAAAGCAGGAAGAAACAATGGAGAGGCTTTGGTGCTTTGAAAGAGTTTTGTAGCAGCGTCAATGAAGGATTGGCAGGACTCTTCAAAGTTGTGCATGCCAGTAATGTTCTCATCATCGTTAACTTTGTCCTGCGACGCCTTATGGGGGTTCCCTTTGACATACAAGATGTCATGTCCTTGATCAACATTTTGAAGGCAGTATTTTTCTATTGGGCTGCGGTGGACACAGCTAAATATGTAACTTGCTCAAACTACCTTTCAAGCATTATTTTAAAGTTGATTAAAGTGTATAGAACCAAATGCTTTCTTTCCAGCATGAATCTGTGGAGGAATGGGTTGGTTCATGGGCTTCAAAAATTGACAGCGCCGAGGTGAATGGAGTTATAGTGGACATGGATGACATCCAGGATGAGCTTCAACATTTTCCAGTTGGCATTGGGGAGAAAGGATTTTACGTCAATGAGATATTTGTGTTCAAGGTGTGTAGATACATTAATATTTATGCACCAATATTATAATTTAAAACTAGTACGTCCAAATGACTTCTTTTAAATTTTTATTTTCAGATGATTGGAACTATCGCTGCGATTTTTCTGGTTATCGCAGCCTCAAAATCCCCCAAGATATGCATGCTATCTGTTGATTGAGAGGTACGTGGACGGTGAAAGCAGAACTGAATCAGATCTCAAAAATGCTTTAATATGTTAACAAATAAACTTCAGTAAAATAAAATTGCACATAGATCTATTTTACAATTTTAGAACTTGTTGAAAAAGTCACTGAACTGTATAGAATTAGTAATGTTTGTCATTTTTCACAAAAATGAATCTATAGTATTATGTAAAGAAATAAAATGATTTGATCTCACATTCTTCAATTGTTCATCATGGTTAACTCAAGTTCAAGCATATAGAAAACGTTTGAAGTTTGATGTGCAAAATGTGTCTGTGTCTGTGAATCTGATTGGTACTATCATAACGACCTTTATCTTACAACCATTCACTAAAACAGTTTGTTCAGACTTTCTGCAACTTTGTTTCACTTGAGTATAATATGTATGAATTGTCATTTTATCATTTATGAGGGTGAAATAATTTGTTAAGTCTGTTAAAAAGCATATAATTTCCAGGGGCAAACCTTTAAACATTCCTGGGGGCATATCTCACTAATTACAATGAGGAAACTAAGAATCTACAATTAGCATAATAATTAAAAACCAAAATGTGTACAGTAATTCCTATAGCCCCCTGACGAGGGATCAATTGAATAAAGAATTTCACCGCTGAGGCAATATCAAAGATCAAAGCATACAAAAAATGTAGTTGCGATGATCGCAACTTGCGATCAGAGTGAGAGTCAGTTCTTGAGACCGACAATGAGACCAGTCAGACTAACGAGTCACGCAAACAAATCATACATCTGTTGCCTGCTTTTATTAAATTGTTGGTAAGTACCGTTTTTCCAAACTTCGATCATAACAGTTTGATTCTTGCAAGTTGCAAACTATGTACTATTAGAGAATGCATGTGCCGCCGAGAGATAGATATTTTCATCGAGTGAAAATTAAATAAATGAAGTGCGACTATTTAATACGAGACAGAATCAAGGAGTCCAAAAAAATGGAAATATTATGCATTGTATAATCCTTAACGTAAAACATTTCCATTCAATTATCAGCTTTTAATGTTGTTAGATTAGTCTATCTTCAATAGTTGTTATTGTTAATCAGAATACGGGGTAAGTTGATTTTGCAAATTTCATGATATCATTAACGTAATATACAGACAAAAGTGTGTATTGAAATTTACCCTACTAAACCCTACCTTCCTTCGCTCCTAGTCTTGTGATCCAATCCAACCGTTGCTTCTAAAACGAGACAGAGCACTCATGTCATGAAATACATGTGAAGTGAAAGTGAGAGCTTTTCCTGCACTCTTACATGTACAACAGTAAATCCCAAAAGTAAAAGATGTTAAGATGAGTCATTGTCTATCTCCAACGTGTCATTTCCAGAAGAATCGAAGCTTCAAGTTCCCGTTTGTTCCATTTCTAGCTAAAACTGTGTCTGGCATTTTTTCACATTTTTTAAAAAGAATTTTAAAAATCAAAATGGCACCGTCAAGGCAGAAAAGCTCTAAAAAGTCTTTAGGTTCTAATACAAGTTCCGCTGAAGACGATTCTTTCGAGACCTCAGTGAGTGTTTGTAATCAACTGTGAATCAATCCGTTGAATTAATTGTTACATAATTTCTATTTACAGTTTTAAAATTGACCCACCTGACATTTTTTCAGGCTGGCGGCTTATACACTATTTTTTGCCTCCTCCATCGAATTGAGAGTACACTATTCTACGCGAAAGAATTTGCGGCCAAAATGGACATTGACAGTTACATTGAATTTGCTTATCATGGCTTGCAATTAATTACGGTATTCATCATAATTAAGCTTATCTTGCAAGGAGAAAGAGGTATTCGTATCAAGAAAGCTATGGATGAGACGAAAAAACTGTCATACACTTCGTGTGTGACTTTCATGGTAATAAAAGCAGTAGATTCTGTATACTTGTATTTAAAATCGTGATCATCTTGTTAATTATGTTTTTATATTTAATATAGATCTACCCCTCGAGAGCTGTAACTTTTGCATTAGCCTCTGTGGTGACTCTCTTTGGAGTCTACTCTTGGAGAAACTGGACATTCCGAAAGTACATGCTTTCTCGAAACTATGCAGTTGGTCAAGCTCTATTTCTATTCGACTCAAAGCACACTTCCGGCACCCAACCGTTATTTGACGAGCAAGTGGAAAACAGTCCAATCGGACTCTTCACATTTCTAGTTGGTCTTCTCGGAACGTTAATGGCTTTTCTTGGAACACTTGTGGATCTCTCAATTCGTGATATTTTCATATCTCTAGCGATCATAGCTCGAGACGCTTGTCGAACATTTATCAAGCACAACTGCGGGAAATCATTGGAGTCGCTTACCCCAGAGGAACGGGGTCGCCTGATGTTTAGTTACGTCACTACTAAAGAATTGTGCAGCAGTTTGAACGAAGGGATGAGTGAATTATTCCAGGTTATTAATGTTAGAAGCTTCTTCCTCGTGGTCCACTTCTTTCTCCGACGGCTCAGAGGAAAATCTTTCAATCTGGAAGATGTAGTAATGATTGTAAATTTGGTGAAAGAGATCGATTTCTATAGGACTGCAGTGGAAGCATCAGAAACGGTATGCTATTATTAATCATGAAATCATGATGCTGCTGACTTTTGCTGGGTTAATGTAAAAATTATGTTTTAATTTATTCAGAATGTAGTTGTGAATGATTGGTTGAAAAAGTGGGCGGTTCGAAAAGTTGAGTTCGTCTACGAAGGTAATACCGTACCACTCGGAGTAATACAGAATGAGCTAAGAGCAAATCCTTTGGGAATTGGAAGGAAAGCATTTTTCATCGACGAAAATTTTATATTTAAAGTTAGTCCGATTTAAAATTGTAAAACCCCAGATTTCTGACGATTTATTAACCCCTGAATTTATTGTACTAATTATTTTCTTTTCAGTTACTTGGAATGGTGGCAATAGCTTTTTTGGTCATTGCAGCTTCAACAGCTCCTAACACGCACTGCAAACAGTTTATGGTTCTTCGTCGAAGATAATTAATACACACCGTTTTTATTAACATGTTTAAGTTTAAGAATGAGAATCTGCAATATCATATCAAAAATAGAATCGGTGTCATTATAAGGTGCCAGATTATTTATGGATGAATGGATGTGCTTCCGTTATGAGCAATTAAACTTTTATCACTCTGCATTGCAGAGTCTGCAACATTAGTCATCTTAGGGTATTCACATTGGATTATACTCAAAATAATGATTTATTGTCAAGTAAATATCCTGCTTCTGCACACTGTATAAAGCTTGTACTAACGTAAAAATTAAATAAGGTTATCTACAGTAAACAAATTTTTAAAGTAAGGAGTGTTGAAAAAGCTCGAATTTTCGAAAGCTTTTCGAATTTCAAAACAGGAGGAGAGGAGAACATGAAGTTGTTATTTTACGTGATTCCCATTATAACGTTTCTGCTCATTATGGTATATACTACTATTATGTAATATAGATTACATATGTATATTATTGTCGTAAAATATTTGTTAAAACTTATTGAAATGAAGAATCATCTAGAATTTCTTTTTTCTCCCAACCACGTTCTTTACAGGAAATAGGGGGCTATCCAATCGCAATGGGTCACAAGCGAATGAATAAGAGATTGAGGGCTCATCAAGTTCACGGCAGAAAGGGAAATTGGAAGCGATTCTGACCACGAAATTGTTTGCTGAGAAATACATATGAGGATCAACCTATTTAAAAGGACTTTTAATCTTACACATACACCATTTTGTGACTTTGTCATGAAGTTTTATAGTAATACTTAACGTTAACTGTTACCATTTTTTACTGACTTTAAATACATGTTATTGTACCATAACTTCTAATTTGTAATGAAAATTGATATCATAACTTAATCTTATAATTTAATTAGGACACCCGTGTCTGTATCACTACTATTTTTGAGACTTGACAGTCGGTTAAACCTGCCGAACCCCAGTCTTACCCTTCCTCTTGGTTTAAATAAACGAGACTTTAAACTATCTCCTGGTTTTGAAGAGGTTGTCAGTATCGTTGACGGTTTTGTGGGTGTCACGCGAGTTGAAGAAACAGGGTTAAGGGAAGGGAAATTTACTAACGGTTTATAATTGTAGTTTCCCCTCAGTATGTTGCTTCTCTGTGCTGAACTTCGTCCCAATTGACACGGGGATGTGTGCTTGTACTCTGGAGACACCTTGGGTAGAGTCACTGTTGCTTTTCCTCGAGACGAGTTTTCGGAAGGCAATGGTGTTGACTCAATTGGCATTCTGCTACGAATACCACCGCCTCCATTATTCATGGGATTGTTTAACTTTGTAGTACGTAGTGACTGCCGAAGTTGCTCATGCGACGGACATGAAGCTGCCTGCAGTCCAAACTGGAAATCTCTCTGAAGCGTTGTTCGAACTGTTGGCGACCAATGGAAAAAATTATCCGTGACCTTCCAGAGAGGTAGATTGACCATTGAGTTTGTGGTTGCTGATCTGACAACTCTTGTTTGAGACTTTTTGTCCCAGGAAATATTGTCCACCCCGAAACGGTGCAACTGGGTGTCCAGAGAGTATTCACTGGAGCACCAGGCAGCAGTCACTGCTCGGTCCACAAATAGATATGCGACGCACCGCTCTTCCTTATCAGAAATGCCCGAAAATGTCGTATTTCCCACAGTTGAGGTGTCGTAAGTGCACTCTAAAAAGCAAAATGGTTTCAATTTAATAAAACCATCCCCGATTAAAGCTATTAATTTATTTATTAGACACTCACGTAACGTAATCTGATCTCCGGGCAAAATATGTGCTTCTTTGCGGATTTGCCTGATTTGTTGATAATCTGAGATATAATTGTCATCTTTCAAGATCCACTCTAACTCATTGTTTCCTCGAAAATGACGAAGCTTTGCGCTTCGTCCTAAATGACCCATTTGAATCATTGCTGCGAACACGTTGAAACCACTCTTATCGGAAACAACTCCATTTTTAATGCAGTTTTCGCTACAGTGCCCATAGATGTTGAAGGAATTTGAAAACGGGGGAATCGTGAAGAGACCTTGAGTTGCGTAGCTGACAGTTAGAACATCAGCTTCTTGCCTTGGCTTTGGGTGAAACATTAAATCAAGACCTGATTTAATTGACAAATCTTCCAAATGGCCTGGATTATGATAATGAACTTCTAGCATGAAATATTCGCTTCTTGTAACGCCAATGGGAATCCCCACGTTTTCGGGAAAATAGAATGCCTGAAAAATCCATGCAGATGCAATATTAGACGAGAAATTGCTACATCTTAATCATACTGATTATACCCAGTTTTGACAAGTCTTACTTTGCCCCCATAGCCCCACATAAATATTGTTTTAGAACAAAGCTGCTTTGGAAAGCTGGTTGAGCTGCCATGAGAGTCACATTCTTCTCCTTCCTTCATACTTTTCATGAAGGGGTCGAACAGACTCACCGGATCGTCATCTTCATTGGGAGGGATGCATCGGCTCAAAATTATCTTCCGGACATGTTTTCTTGAATCTTTGTATGGTAAGTAAGCACCACCCTATTGATTGCACCACGGAATCAATTTTACGCCACGAATAACAAATAAAAAATCATTTTTTATGTAGGAACTTGAAAAGTAAACGCATACCCCAACAATGAAATGTCGCAAAGTTAATCTAGGACCTCTAATAATAGAGCAGATTTGCGAGGTTGTGCGAGACGGAATTTTTTGTTTACTCATTGCCCTCCATCTCTGCATTAAAGCTTGATTTGAATGAGGTCCTACTTGCTGATAAACTGATAATGCGATATTGGGCGATGTATCACGGTCCAACAAGTACACTGGATGACTGCCTTGCTGTTTTGGAGCGCTGAGCGTGATCTCGTCTGTGTCACCAAATGCCCAAATAATATACACCAAATCGTCCTAAAACAAAATTGACAATGGCACAATATTCATTTCATAATTTTATTATTATGTACACCACAAACTGAACATACACGGTTTGAAGTAGCAAACTAACATTTATCTGATAGTCATCATCATCGCACGTTTCAAATGGTCTTGAAAATGTCATGTGGGTCCTCCCATCTTTCCCTCTGTGACCCCCAACGAATGTCCAATCTTGCTTATAATCTCTACGCAATGTTCCCCTGCTGGTACCATGCATATCAGTGACATACGGCTTTCCCAAGCTAGAGTTAATTCCTCCCACAACAAAATCGGTTCCAGCAGTGATTGATCCATTTCGACTTAATCCGAGAGCAACGTAGCCCTTACACAAGGCGGACACATTAAAAAGCACTGTCTTTTTGTCGTGATCCACTGCCCACTCCAAAATGTAGTTAGCCTCTGAGCCAAAAATTTCTTTGTGGTGATAGTAAGGATTATTTGTAATAATACTGGTAAGATTTTTTATTTTATTTTTAATATTTAATTTATTTTGTAGCGATGCAGCTGTCGCAGGAAGTGAGTCCACACTTTTCACACATATCACCACCAGAAATGCTAAAGATGTTATCAAAAAGAGCACCCATGGACAATGTCGGTGGCGACGACGATAATGGTAAATCTTATTAAATTTTTTCTGCTTGCTGTTCCAATTTTCTGTCATTTTGCACACTTTTTAGTAGCACTAGGAAAATAAAGCCTGCAGATTAAATATCATTTACCTACTAACACGAGACCCATTCTACAACTGTAGGTAAATAAAATGGAGTACGCCTCAAAAAGAAGAAGGTCTTCAAATTTTTTAAGCAAATTAAATTGAAAGTTACGATATGCGAAGACCTCTGCACGCATTTTTCAAAAACTGGTAAACTATAGTAATTAATAGTTCCAACAGAGGCATTCGCTCTTACAACACAACACAATCCCAGGAATGGGAAGGTCAGCCAAGATTAGGATGCATTTTTAGCGGAAGGGTGTTTGTTGTATGCAAATAGAGAATCTAATGACCTTTGTAGAATTTTACTTGGCTAAGTCTCAGCGCAAAGGCAGAAATTATTTTATTTTACTCGAGTTCAGTAAGCCTGCGCAAGAATGAATCAAAGGTAGGCGAGCCTTATGGAGTAACAAAACCGTTTAGCTTTTGACGCCCACGCGGCATTATAAAAGTGTTTCATTATCTTTACCCACGGAATACATGTATGTATTAATTAAGATTTTTTTATTTATACAAGTTCAACCTATTATATTATAATAAATTAATACTGGCTCTCAGTTCTCACATATAAAGTGCCTCAATTCTATTTCTGTTGTTATTTATCCATTTATTTTTTTCCGAGCTTTATTGTTCATTATTCATGTATTTCTATAAAAAATAGCTGCGTACGTGTTGATATCTGTATATTTTAATGAACCAGTACGGAAGGAAGTCTAAACTCCAAAACTTACTCTGTTGATTGAATTCTGTTTTCTGTAGTTTTGTGTAAGTTAGTGGTACTTTGACTGACAGAGATGTTCCTAATATTTAAGCTTAT
>VYYJ01004542.1:0-13143 GCA_021029165.1 Cyphoderus albinus
ATATTTTCAAAATCTGTCAACGGATTACTGTTCTCTGTCAAATTCTGGGTATTTTTGATATATTTTTGCAATTTTGTAAAAAAAATAATTGGGGACCCTTTGCCCTATCCCAACCCTGCGAACTCCCATACATGTGTTTTTTGTTGAACGAGTTCAACGTTATAGTTCTGGGGATAATAAAGTATAATAAAAAGAGGGAAAGCTGTGAAGTGGAAACATAGTCAATGAGTCAGTTTTTGCGATAGCGATATTCAAAAGAATTTATTAACAAAGCCAGATGTAGACTACAACTTGAAGTATCCTATCATTCATATGGTAAAGATAGACTGGAGCCTGATTCGAAAGGCTTACAATCATTTCAAGTGGCGTCATCTCGGTAACAATACATTCAAAGACTCACCGTTATCAGAATTTTTTCATTGATTTTCTACTTGAATAATGTGTACATAGGAAAATTGGAGTCTCCATTTGAACAGGTTGGCGTTACATGCGTTGAATTGTCAGTTGACGTTGTTGGCATTCTCTTCTTTCAACATATTACACCACCGACTGGGATTTTTGTTTACTGACGATTCGTTTTTCCTTTTCCTTCTGAGTCTTTGACTCAGAATTTCTGAGCTACTTTGTATTCTGCGTCTCTGAAGGTTTGTTATTTTGATTGAATGTTGACTCAAGAACGTCGAGAATGACAATAATAATGTGTACCGAACTTGAAAGGAAGCGCAACTTACAAAGATAACTGGGAAAGTCTGAAGACCGCAGTTTGTATCGTTGCTACCTGTATACGGAATATCTTTGGTCCTGAAGAGAAAGATAACATTGTTTATGTCGAACTCAAAAGTGGAAAAGCGACCTCCCCGATTGTTTAGATGATAGAAAAATGAAATGGGATTACGGATGGCGAACTAAATTCTTACATAGTGCATAGGGAGCTCTTTCTATTTCATTCTTGTTCTACAAGGTTACATAGAAAAAATTCAGAGTTGACTTACTGTTCGTTGTTATACATCCCATCACCTCCTTTGCTTTGAAAAGGCCTTCTTCTATTTTTACGTAATAAATGTCTTCGACAAAGTACTTAAAATAACACAACGATTGCATTACGCCAACGTCAAGGTTTGACTGACTAACTGACTCTAACGAACAAGTCAGTGAAAGTCATTGAACCGCGACCTAGGACCATTTTATCCACTTTTTCCTTCCTCGAAACAAAATAATCCACCTACGTAAATAAATCGGTGATAGATTAATTGACACATCAAACATAAATCCGTATCGATTTTGAAAATAGTGTTATCAATGTATTGGCAAAATTATGAAAAGCGATGATGCTATACGTTAAGCTCGTGGCAAGTTCATTAACGGTATACGTTACATGACGCTACATTCCGAATGTAACATTTGGTCACTTTCTTAGTTCCAAAAGTACTTTTTGAAATATAATCTTTAAGAGAAACTTCTGACGGAAAAGTCAAGTATAGTTTATGTTAAATAATTTCCTATTATGAAAACTATTTTTCGTTTACATTGTCCTGATGACAAATGTATTCATTATGCATACACGAGCGAAACAACCCAGACTAATAATTGTTTAGTTATTAATCTGATTTTTAATCCCTTATTATCGAGCTACTTCAAATAATTAAGCAGCAACAAATTGAAAAATATTTTGTCTATTTCATTTTTGTGTCGATAATATTCTTCAACCTCACAGCACAATGTGTCAAGAATTTGTCCTTATCTTTTGCTAGATTTCCATTTTTAACTTAAAATCATATAAATAGGATCAGAACGTACTGATATTTCTTTTAGGAAATCTTGAAGGAAATGGCAATGTCGAAATTATTCAGCATTTAATCACATTTGTATCATTTTCAATATAAAAATTACTTATCATGTGTGTCGTCAATGCTATCAATGCAATCGAATTCTGTCAAAGAAAGATTAAACTTGAAGCAAGTAATGTGTGAAAAGCCCAAACATTCACGCAAATATCTATAGTGTCCTGCTCTATTCTCAGTCCCTTATTTCAATACTCACCTCCCTCCCACGTCCAACTCCCAAATTTTGATTGGCACTCCACTTTTTTGGCAAGTTGTCAGTGTTTCTTACTGCTCATGGCTCAAAAAGCAAATAATGTATTTACAAATCAAACGAATTTAGGCTCATTTCTTTATAAAGTCTTCGACAAGATTTCAATTTAAATAAATCTCAAATGTAGCAATGACGTGTCGAATGTGACACCATAATTTTATTACGCAGGTTAACTTCACTCGTATCTTTGAAGTTTGTAAGATGATTCCATCTTTTAATTTTCTGTTGAGTTACGACAATTGGAACTCGGTTCACGTTTATGAATGTGTGATCAAGTCAAGAATATTAGAATTGGAGTATGTATGCATTGTCGAGGTGAAGTGTACGCACAGTAAACCGTGAAATTGTAGACTGCCATTGAATTGAATATTAGATAGGAGTATGCAAGTTGAAGCGCGTAAATAATCAATATGTTCATTTAAGAGGCGTGGAGTTCGAAATAGACGGTAATATCTTAATTCACTTCTGAGAAGATTAGCTGACAAAGATAAATGAATGAATGAATTCTCTATACTACAACTACATCATGTACCGGGCCGAGTGCCGACTTGGCGAAACAATCTTCATCTTGACGTGACGAAAGGCCGTTTGGATGAAAGGAAACAGGCATAGATGAAGTGGGAGTGATTAGGTGCTTTATGCGCACTAATCAAGTAGAACAACAAGAAATTTTCTACTCACTTCAGTCAGTCACTTAATTTACGTAGACGCTTCGCATGTTCCTCTCATCACTCCTATTTGGGTAAAAAAGAGGAGAGAACTAATGAAAAAATAGTTTTCATCGTCACCATTCTTAACTCTCCCAGTGAGTCTTGCATTTTCTTCCTTTATAAAATTATGCTTTCTCTTTAATGGTGATGCGTGTCTCCCTGCCATTCGTGCCATTCATTGTGGGTGCATGTGCGTTTATGTAAATTATATTAATGGGACAATCGCACATGCACACCACGTAAAAATACATTACGTTGAGCATCCAGCTGTTTTAGCACAACCTTGCCTTTTCTTTTCTTTGCTTTTATGGGAACACGTGACGAGGATGATGATGATCGTGTTGATTATGTACTAACCAGAGGAAACGAACGGTCGGTACGTGCAACGTCGTGTGGGTGGAAGACTGCATCTGCTTCTTTAGAATTATGAGCCATATCATTCTTCTCCCATTCTTTCGCTTACATCTTAAGAGGTCATTTGTGAAACCAGAAAAATAGCAGGAGGATTCTTTCTCTCCCTCTTTCTCCAGCAGTAAAGGGCGACTGAGACATGTGCAGGCAATGCATAAATATTTCATGGTTAATTTATCAGTGCCGCCGCCTCCACTGCCAATGTTAGCGGAGAACAGTGGAAGGAAAAACTTTTTGAAATACCTTCCTTTCCTGCACACGTACATTGTTGGATTGAAAAAACAACAGTAACAGTTATTTTATTTATACGGAAAGGTAAAAGTTACATGAAAATCTTTGAGGAGAAAATTTAACCGTGGTTTCGACTTCTGTTACATGCATTTGCCAAGACTGCACTGCGCTGCCAAATTACCAAGAAAACTTACTAACAAGCAGTCAGCGCATTTGACCAGTTGGGTTAGTTCGTGCATCACGGCTCCTGGGAAGCAAGCAAACCAACCAGTCAAGGAATAAAAAGAAGGGACAACTTGGTTTTTCTAAAGAAAGTAATAAGTGTTAAGCTATGGCACATAAACAAAGAGCACGACTCGGCTTGAACACGACACGACACACGACATGCAACATTTTTTCACCTAAAGAAGCGTTTTCACTGTTGTTAGTTCGCCTCAGAGTGGAACTATCATGTCCCAGATTGAACTTTGTCTGGGCAAAATTTTTTTTAGAAGAATACAATAATAATACAAGCTCATTCAAAGGTATGTAAGTAGTCTATATGAAATGAACTCTATGCTCCGAGTTGAAAACTGTGGAAGAGGAGAAGGAGAGAGATAAATGTGAAAAGAGGGAGGCAGTCCATTTTCCCCTTCAGTCCAAAACTCTAAAGCTTTCACTGTGCCTTCCGTTTTCCTTTTCTTTTTGCCGCTTCTTCAGTTTTTAAGAGAAAATCTTTTACTTCTTTTTGTTCCCTTTATGCCTTCTAAATATATAGATTTTTGCTGTTCCTTTCTACTTGTGGACCATGGGCCCCATCATTCATTTAACAAATGTAGTAGAATTTTTCTCCGATATTTTTCTTCTCGCTTGAAATGCTGGGAACTTTTTCGAACTACCTATTGAAAAACAAAAGAATTCGGTTCTTGACGTGACTCGTAAAATTCACAGATCTTGTAGGAAGTGTACAAGTAAATAAAAAATATGCGGTGCAAATACTTTTCTGGGCCAATTCATATTCTACTTTTTCCCTTTTGTTGGAGAGAAATTGGCTGTTACAATGGTGGAAATCATATTCTAGACTATGCTGATAATACATTATTTATTACACCTTTGAAAACCCATTATTATAATCATGTTTTCGTTACATTACGATTAGTTTAGTCTAACTCATTGCATAAAAAGGGGGCAGTTATATATGTATTGCAAGGTTGCAAAAACGGACGGGCAGGAGGGAAGGATTGAGGAAACAAGCAAACCGGTCATGCCAACTTCCGTGCGAACGTAATGTACTGCATTAGGTAATGCATAATAATTTCACAGGCAAACTGTTTACAGAATTAGAGATGAATAGCACGGGAAATGGTATCATCCTTACCTAAAGTCTACGAATGGTCCTAAACTGTCCATGAGATCGGCACCTCAAAAGGTTGCAGGGAGAGATGCTGTCAGGTTGGTTGCTTTTGCAACTTCTTTCTTTCCCCTGGAAGTCTCCAGGGAAAAAAGAGAGATTTTTCCGTTAGTCTTCAAATCACAATCACATGTAGACTTTTTCCTCTTTTCATGCTCGTTCGAGTAATTCACTCACACAACACGCTATTATTCTCTTTCCATAAGAAACGGAATGGACGGTTGCGCATTGTTATTGTTATTCAGTTTTAAAAATTCACTAGAGATCAAAAGGGAATTGGAAAGCAGAAGGAAGGGAAACTTCGTTTTGGGGAAGACTCTTTCTTTGGTATTTCCGTGCTCAATTTGTATTGCTATTATTTTTAGGTAATGTTGCTGTTTGCTTATTGCTCTTTGATGTAAAGCTTACGTAATCAACATGAAATGTTTGTGTAGTTCTACGCTCAATTACGAAGTGGAACATTTCATAATTGGCTCGGATACTTGCTGAATTAGTTATTTAATATTATTACGCTACGCTATGTCAAAATAAAAATCTCTTTTCCGTTGGTTTACTAATGCTGTCTTTGCTATCAAATTGGGATGGCGAAACACTAAAAACACTTTTCATCAACATCAAAACGAGTCGCAGAAGTAGGCTTTGCAAGTTATACTGTGCGACTTTTCTCCATAAGCAACGACCGTTTCCTGTTTACTTTTATTTAAATGTCAGTTGTCGTCTTTTAAGTTCGAATCCCATTCTCCGCAGTGGCTGTACACTGAAGACACTGTCACTTGAGTGAACGGCCATCAACTCCAACCATTTCAGTCGATAGGAAACGTTGCAACATCTTCACAAAATGAATGCCTAACCAGGGGGTTTCAAGCACAGCATCAAGCAAACCATTCTCCTTTCACTGGCCAGGTCACACTATTGTACAAAATGGCGATTTCTATTGAACAAAAAAGAAATTCCTCCAAGAAAATTTGATACCTTTCTGGATGGCTGCTCACTAAAGAGATTTTCTCCTAAAATATTGGCTGAGCATAAACGCCACCTGCTCACTAGAAAAAATTTTTTTGTAGGGCCAACATCAATAATAGGAAGTGGTAATGCCAATGCTGACGTCTTCTTGAGGTATACACATCAAAGCGAGTGATCTATAAGCAAAATTTTCATTTAAATGAATGTCCGTTGCTCAAACCTTAAAAGCTCCTTTCCTCTCCAATTGTTGGTTCCTACTCCGTCGACGTTATTATAATGGCACGATCATAACAAAAGCCTGTCATGTCATCCTATAATCAGTTTGTGCATCATATGTTTATTGGATTTTGCTTCCTAAGCAATGTAGCAGAGGTATGTCTGAGACTCGACTTCCATTTGTCCAGCGAGGAGGAAAAAAATGGTGGAATGTCAGGTTAATAACAAGTCAACAACAGTGGTGAGAGAAAGTAGCGGTTGTGTAATGATTGCAATCAAATTCAATGACGTTCGTTGAGCAATCTGGGCTGAGGAGTTGACCATCTTGACGGATGTTCGCACTTTCTTTAAGTCGATTTGGGACTTGGGGATAAAGCTGTCCAGAAGCATGGGCATGAAAAGAAGAACGATCTTCTTTGGTAAAAAGGACATTTTACACGCAAACAGAAAAGTTGCTTAGTCGCTATCTCACACTGCTGCGCTGCGGTCTCGAGTGTTGCTAGCAGGAAAATACATCTCCTGAATCATGCTGCTGTTTATTTCATCATAACGATATAATTTCGTGCCAGAACATTTTGTTTATATAAAACCACAAGTTGTGCTTGCATAAATATTTTTCCTAACACTATTACAGCAACTTTTACAAAGAGTGGGAATCAGTATCTCAGGGTTCATCAAAAATTGTCTAATTTTTCATCAAATCAATGCAATTGGGAATTGAGGTTGCCAAATTCTACCGGTTCGAATGATTTCATTATGTATTTGATTTGGTTGCTAGAAACGTACTTGAAATTTGAATTAAAAAGATAGGATTGCATTTTAAAACATTTATAGTTCAGAGTGTCGAAACATTGTTCAATATGCTGTATTAGGTAAGATATTGCAATTTCAATGTATCGAAGGTAGTGATTGGTAGAGTGAAGTTATATGCATCTTACATACATCGTATTCTTTGCTATCACGGAACTTTTACTAAAGATACAAAGATACAAAATTGACATTCAAGTTTTTATATTTAATATAATACGCACTTTTCTTTTGACTCGGAACTTTGGAACGGAAGTTTTACTTTCCATCCTTAAAACGACTTTTTCTGATAGTCTACAAAACGTGTGACGTTTAAGTTGTAGTTTTCATTGTCAAGCAAACGAGCGAACAACAGCGCTGGCTTTCATTTCTCAGTAAGTTACCCAAAGAAAAAAGCAATCTTGTTATTTATTTAGGTCACGTTTTCTCCGATATTAGCTTAAATATTCGCTGAAAGGCAAACTTGAGCCAACAATAAGGGCATTTAGAGGACAATAAATATTACATTCAGAATGGAACTTTGGCAAACTTTTCCTTGAACCCTCTATCCTTTTGGCTGCAATGGAGATAAATGAATAAATCTGCCACTTGCTGTAAATTTTTTGGTAGTTGTGCTGTTTCATTCAGATAGCGTTTGGGAAAGTTAAAGAAATAAGCCGGATTTTGTAATGTAATTCTGCCATTTTAGAAACATTTAAAAACGTCTTTTGTTTTGAATTAGTCTACAAAAAACTGTGTGACAGTTCTCAGTTTTCTTACGAAAGCGATCACCAGTTCAACAAAATAGAAAGGTATTTTTTATATGTTCACGACATCATGTTCCTAAAAGCCATTTTCATCTTTCATACAGATCGGGATAATCGGCCATAATACTTTGCGCGAAAGCCAACATGTCGTTTCATTTTTTAAACCGAAGTTCACTTCCATTCATGCATATATCAACGTTGGAGTAACCAATTACTTTAGAGATTGTGAACATTTCACAAAGTCATTCGTACACTCTAGAATCCTCATGTTCACATTCAAATCCTTTTATGTGCGTTACTTCAATTGTGTCCGTGTCCAGGTTGAAAGAAGATAGAAAATGGTGTATTCGTCGCACCTAGAGCTACAGATTCATTTTCATTTACTTCCAGTATCCGTGATCCGTGTTTTCATTTTGGCTTGGCAGGATTTTTCTATCCTTGGCTTCCTGAACAAGCCTTAACCGAAGCATCCGACAAATAGCTAAAACGCAGAGTCGTCAGTGAACAGTGTAATCGGATGTACAAAGTGCAAAAAAGGGTGATGTAGCGCGTACATTTATTTCCACATTTTTGTCGGTCACTCGAGTATTCAGAGAGCAGAGTCGAGAAAAATGTATTGTCAACGATATAAATGTCAGAGTGCATGCTCTACCTAAAATGAATGGAATCGCCAAATCGAGCAGCATAAAAGCCATACCATTCTGGTTAAATTCTGTGGCTAAGGAAAAATGGCTGCATGACTACTAGATTCACTGTTTTAGGGACATGCAGATACCCAGGGCTTCCATAGATGACTAACACGAGACAAAAATAGAAAAAAATATAATTTGGGCGGAGATGGTCTAATGAATGATAGTTGGTAACAGCTCCAATGTGTAACTATTGTACTAGAGGAATTTTTGTCGTTTGGAAAGGCACATTCATTGCGTATGTACATTAAGGCACCATCCTTGGAACCGTGTAATAATATTTATAATATAGCTGAAGAAATGGAAATAAAATAAATTTGGGATCAACTTGTCTGGTGGTTCACTGGTCGTACGCCACGAGTACTCTTACTCTTGCAATGAAACACAATGGCCCAAGCACATTGCACACTGCACTAACGTCGTCAATAAAGTGGAAGCAGTGTGTGGACGGGAAGAGAGCAGAGTCGTGTCAGTAAATGAATTAGAGATGCAAAATGAAAATAAATGGACATGCATGCCTGCGTCTACTGCCAGAGTATTTGTTAATAGTGGAATATGCGATTGGGAAAGTTTTTCAAGAGCTTTTCCTCCTCATTTTTGTTGAACTTTTAGAGCGAGTTCAACCCGGAAAAGATTATTCCAAAATTGATCGTTTTTCGTAAAACTGCTACCTTTCTACCTCATTTTATGCAATAGTGAAGTAAGACCATTTTAACTTTCAATACAGAGCTAACCATTTTTCTGCAAATGATTTGTGGGATCAACTCGAAAGCAGCTGGGATTAGATGTACATAAAATGGGGGCATTAAAAAAAAATAACTAAACTGGTTTCTACCTGCTCAGCATAACCACTCGCCTTTCCCCTGTATGCTTTTTGAAATTACTATTTTATTGTGATTTTTTCTCTAATCGAAAAGAAACTTTCCCAATTCTATTAAAGTGGCAAGTCTGAAAAGCTATCTGCACAAAGTTGCGGTAATGCACCACAGAAGAGCCAATCATTTTGTGTTTGCTGATGTGATGATATCAGCACTTTACCTCTTACTTCCACGCAGTTGAGAAATTGTAACTTCATTTTGCAGTGTTGCTGGCAACCGCACAACTCTCAAATGAAACAATCAGCGGGTGTGAGGAAAAAATCTCCATTTAGGGTTTGCCACCACACTACATTTCGTATTGGCATTCCACGTCAACATCAAGGAAAGGGAATTTTATGAATTTTCGGGGCAATTTTTACTTTCACTACTTAGATTCACGATTCACGATGATGAATACGAAATAAATTAATAAAAAGTGGTATTGTGAGACCGCAGTCTTCTGCTGTGGACTCTGCTATGATGAAAAGAAAACAGAACGTAGGAAGATTAGAAAGGAGACAAGAAGAAAATAAGAAAAGAGATGCAAAAGTAAGTAGCCGGTTACAAAAAGTCGTTATAAATGATATAATAATGTGGACCAACAGGAGATAATGTAGACATTCTCTCTTGTTTTCTTTCGGATGCCCATTTTTGGCCACATTAGCGGAACAAACCATATCAAGAACGCCCGGTATATTGTGAAAACTTCTGCCGCTCAACCATAATAATATTATCCACACTGCTGACTACACACTCGGCGTGGCAGTCCCTCCTTTGGGTAGACGAAAATTAGCAAAATGTGTCTAAACTTGAATTTTTTACTGGCCTACAGACAAACTCTACCAATATCAAAGTTATTCAAAAATGTCTTATCCTTTCACGAGTCTATTTTCTCCTCGACGAAGCTGACTGGAATATGGCTAAATGCCATGCCCCTTCCCGGTTCATGGATCGTTAATCATCATTCATTAAGAATTCATGGGAAGCCACATTATGAAAAAGTGCGTTGCGTTGTTGCGTGGCAGGATGGCGTGGCGAAGGAATGAATGGGCGTTTTATAATCTATGTGTTTTATGTTGTTGTTGTAATGGTGAAAGCGAGAAAGAAGAAAAGTGAGAATGAGAAAGCAGAGGATTAAGTTCATAAAATAGGAGCCAGGAAGGAAAACTTTCTTATTATATCACAACTTGATGTAGGTATACAGCATAACAAAGGGTCTGGGGAACGGAAAAGGCTTCTGTTCCTTCCTTCTGTTTTACACTCGTATCTTCTCTTTTATTCTTTCAGCTAACACGAAAAGAACAAGACAACGGAACCAAATGTGAAAAATAGTGGCTCTCGTCTTAAAAGTTTCTGCGGTCTTATTACTTCTTCCTACTGGGTTCGTCGAGGAAAAACTTGCAGTATTTTACAGAAACGGGACTAATGTCCACTAAATTATCATCGCTATTCTAGTCCTATTTTCTCCCATTTGCGGTAGCTTTACTCCGAGGTGGCCAACCATCGACGATGTAGTGCAAAGGTGTCGCACATTCCAAACCCCGTGCAAAATAAATTGGGTGTTAAATTCATTCCTGATTTCATTTTCTGGTCTGCTTCTACTTCCAAAAGACTCCTGCTAATTCACACTCCTCTTCGCTTTCTCCAACTTAAAGTTAATATTGCTTGTTTGTTCCACTTACCTGTGGCCATTTTTCCTACCAAACTTTTGCCTGCTGAGGAATACATCGCAATCACAATGCCATTACACACTGCTCCTGGCGTCTCCTCGCATTTCCGTTCCGATTTCGACATGATTGAGTGAGTTGAAAAGAAAAAGGGACAACAAACAGAAAATGACAGCGACGTCGTTGAGCATACCTCTGCCTACTTGAGGCTCTGGAAAGATGGATTTGTTGTTGCAGATGACTGACGAGAAGGTTGATGATGATTGTGATGGTGATGGAACCTTGCAAAATTTGGGTTCACTTTGCTTTCCCCTGGTATCCATTGTATATGTAATAGATATAGATAAGTTATGTCCTTACAGTCTCTATTTGTTTTTTCTGTCTCAGTGATTTTCTGTCTTCTTCCTTGAACGAATTCCGGTTGCCAGTTAGGGCATGAGAGGACAGAAAACCCCAAAACTAGCGCGGAGCATGGAACCGAGGAGCGGTAATGGCAATATCGGTGTACTAGTGGCAAGGTGTAGCCAAGTGAGATGTGTAGCGTTCCGGGTTACTTGTTTTTTGCTGGAAACCAAGAAAAAGTTGTTCTCAAATCTGTATACATCTCCAGAATGCTTTCTCCAAGACATAAGCGAAAGTGTACATGAGTCATATGTGTCCTACAGCACTATCAGGAGATAGACACAAGCAACGTTAACGTATTAAGTAGGCAGGACTGGTGGAGAATCGAGTAAGAAAGCGAAGTGCTCGTCTTTTCTCTTCGTCTTCTCTAGCTTCGCTCCTCCATTTTGTCTGTCTCTCAGATTTGACGTTGTGAAGTGGCAAAGTGTTTCTCTCCTTTTAGGATGTACCTAAGTTTGAACGCGTAAGATGTAAGATGGGGAAGGGTTCTGTCTGAAGGAAAATGGGGTACTGTAATACCTAATATACATAATGAAAAATATTTCATGGTGATGCTAGACAAGCCATTATATGAATAAATACAGTCTAGTAGTGTGGTGTAGAAAAACACAAATGTCCATATACATAAGAGAAGACGAAGCTTGTATATTGATGCTCAGCGATGAGACTTGACATGGGAATATGATACATTTGACTAGAAAGTGTGAGAAAGGTGAAGACAAGATTTCACTCTTGCTGTTGTGTTGCTCCACATTATACAGAGTAAGATTGAATGTGAAAGTGAGTACAACGGGGAAAAGAGAAAACAAAATTATTGGAGGTGAAAGCAGAAGGTTTAAAAGGATATGATATAAGAAGCTCTGACTTTTTTTCACTACAAAAACTTATCATGAAGGAGAAAAATATTCTATTTTTGGAGTTTTCTCTCGATGTGAAAATATTCAAGCATTTTGCTTTTAATATTAGTGTAGCTTCTGGGTGATAGGCATAGGAAGAAAAGCGATATGTTTTGCCACGTGAAAGGGTTGAGTGAAGTGAAATGAAACGCAACGAAGCAAACCAATCTCCAGTAATGTATTTCGTAAAAGTAATACGTGGCTACGCAGGTAGATAGGTATTTTTACGTGGTAGTTTATCCAACTATCTAAATAAAGCTACATAATAATAAGCATCCGTGGAGGAATGGAATGCAGGACAGGATATAACCTCCTTCGAAGGACTAATATGAAATGTGATCCATTCTTTCCATTGTAGTACAAATATAGGGATCTCTATACAGCTCCTGTCTGTGTACCAGTTGGTAACAAATATTACTCGTAAGAAGAAGAAAAGTCTCGCGCTAAGAAAAGTTCACCGCATTATGCAGCCATTCAATAATACATTTTCTCTGGATTGGATATGAGATGACGATGATGATAGTGATACGGGAGATGGATGGCTACTTCCATTACAATCTTCTTCTGTAAATAATAAAAATAATAATATTCCATGACAAAAAAGAGTGAAAAGGAAATAATGTAGAAGAGGATCATATCAATATCACTCAGGTTCAGTGATAACAATAATCATACTGGCGAGGCACTGGGGAAGGAGTCGTCTATGAGAGAAAATATTAAGAGAAGTAGCGAATAATATCATAAAGCCCCGGATTTCTGGTGCCACTGAACGTTCTCTCTGGCTTCATCAATTTTTATACATTTTTAGTAGAATCAGAAAGAGAGAGAGAGAAAGTAGAAGAAAATAAGGGAATATTTTTGATCGAATCCGCGTCAACTGACAAAACCAGTTCGTATTAAATCCATAAGATGTGAAGTGAGTGGGCTGATGTAGATAAGTTCTTCTATCTATATAAAATTCTCGCGTACGTTTCTGTATGTTCCATCATCAGGAAAAAACGGCTGAACCGATTGAAACGAAATTTTTGCACAGTGATTAGTACTGGGCCGGGGAAGGTTATAGG
>VYYJ01004543.1:0-13141 GCA_021029165.1 Cyphoderus albinus
TTGCAAACCTGTGAGCATTGCAACCTAGGATTTTTCCTGAAGTGTTATATCAATGAGATAATTCATTTCTAGAAGTATGAGCTCAATCGAAGAGAATAGGTTGAAACCGTTACCTTGTTAGAGTGCACCTACGAAAAGCGAGAGCTACATTTGTTTGCACTTTTGTACCTGGATACGGTATTGATTAATGAAAGATTGCTACCTTCATGCTCCATCATAGTGATGAGATAAGTGAGTCGGAAGTGGGTTCATATTCATGACTGTGCACTTGTCAAAAATTCTTCGCATCTACATTTAGATAAATGTGACGAAGTTCCTCTGCCTGTCAAACTAGTTCGAAAATACGCGTCAAGCTAAATGAATTCACATAAACAAATAACCATAAACATACTTTTTCTTACCCTAACTCGTCCCATTGTTACAGTTTTTGTATATTAAAATGTCGATTTCAAATCATTCATTTCTGAGAATTGTTTTTAGTGAGTACCATGAACGTAGGCATTTAGCACTCACTCAGTAATTACTTCACCTTGTCATCTCGCTGTATCTAATTTTTGATCAAAGTAAAAATAAAGTGTGAGACGGTTCATTATTATGCACTTTTATTGTCACGCATGCATGAACGGTTATTATGTAGTTACACCTGTTATGCACACATTTTTATCTTGTGGCAACAATCAAGAAATGGAATGACATTTAAATTTTCCCAATATTGTTACGTCTCGTTTTGAAACTTTTATTTTCTAGTGGGATGTAAAAGCAGATTTTCAGAACCTGATATTGATATCCAACTCAGTCTCACCCACATATTGTGCCGTGTCGAAATGGCTCAAACTATCTTAAACAGTTAAAATTTGCAGGGCATAGTAAATGATTTAATGTAGCAATTACATTGTTAATGTTATTACTTTCTTATACTTAGTTATTCCCGGATCTAAAACCGTTCGCGCCTATCCTACCCAGAGGGAGTAAACTAGAATTTTTAAAACGCAATAGCAATGCAAAATAATTCGAACTTGTAAATACCTACTATCAATAGTAATGACACAAAGGCATAGTGAAAAGATTCTTTAGAAAACAATTTACGGCTTAGGGGTTATAAATTAGGGGTTGTAAAAATACTGACTGACTGATGTCAACATGTTGCTAATTCATTCATCAAGACTTCCTTCTTGCATAAGTGAGTTGGGTAGGATCCATGTAACGTATAACTGATTTAATGTTACCGAAAAGGAAAAGATTGGCGAGATGTTGCCTTCCTAATAAAACAATTGAACGTTTAAAATATCTCTTTGTAGACAAATCACATACCAACATTATACGCAGTAAATACACTGTGACATTATAATCTTATAATAAATATTGTTTTGAGTAATTCGTAAGCAATTGTCATTATTATGGCATTCAATCAAAATTATTTGGCATGAATATACAATATATCTAACAGGGCATCGTACCTGCATCGGAAGAAAGTTAAAGTAACATATTTATTTGAAAGATATTATGTCCTTAGTATTTACACATTTTATTATGATGCAGCGCAAATATTATATTACGTATTATTGCATTCGATTATTCTTTATTCACAGTTATCACATCTCAAGCTCTACCATAATAAGCTCTGCTCTTTAAAATAATCTTTTAATGATGGTCGACGAAGTAGGAAGTTCTGAAGTAGTCAATGAGGAAAGGTTCTCCTTCTCCTACGTAAAAATCATCTCAAACTAGTCTCTACAGATAAAGCAAAAATGATTTCATGATCTCATGAAAAATATGTGATCAAGTTTTGAAATCGAGTTTAAATAATATAGTTTTTAAATAAATAAAAGTAAAAACAATCACTGCTCAAACATCAGCAGATTTTAAATGAAAGACTTAATCACTTAATGAAATTGAAATGCCTTAATGCCTCATTAGATCTAACATAACGATTCTCATATTATGTATTAGATTGATGAACATAATCAATACTCAAATCGTTAAAAAAATAAACAAGTGCATTTTCAAATCAGAGAAATTAAAATTTTGTCCTTCTCTAAACCACGCGTTTGCTTGAGGTGCTAATAACTTTCAATTTATTTTTATTCATCGATATTATTAAGAGGTGCCTTGAAAAGAATATTTTACTTACTGAGGCGCTAAGCATTACTTACGCAGCAACTCTCTGATATGCATGTGCAACCATGTAATTACTGAACCACAAAATTTCAAGAATGTCTGAATCTATCTTTGTATCAGAATTAGAAAATGTTTAATTTAATAGCGCTTGCATTAAATATGCATACCCTGAGATTTATTGACGGAATGTCGATCAGCTAAATTGTTGTATAGGGTTAGAAAAGTATCGAATTATGATCAATGCAAAATGGTTGTTTCATATCTTACCAATAATTACAACTTTTACTTTGAATTCGTTAATTTATCTAATTTGAAATTTTTTAAGTTTTTTACAAGAATAAATACAAGCAATGATTAAAGTACACAATCACTAAAGAGTAAACTCAACCGTAAACGATTTAAGTTCAATAAAATATAATTAAATTATGATATGTATCAAAGAAGAAATAAATTGAAACTGCAGACTGTGTAACAATTCAGCACTCTACCTTTCCATCAATTAAAAACTTTATAACTTCGCCCCACGCCCGTCAAGTGTCAGGTTTGCATTGAAACTTTCTACACAGTAATCGAACCTTTTCAAATTTAATAGTTGCTATATTAAGTCACCTACACTTTTCACACTTTCGAACATGATAATCATTAACCGACTCATTTTGCAAAAGTGGATTGAATACTTAACTCATTGCTGTGCCTGTGATGATTGTAATTAATAGATAAACGGTACAGACTACAAATTTTAATTGCTGAGTTCGAGTTCTTTTCAAGTTTCCTACTTCAAACGTAATTTCAAGAAACTCATTCATTCCATTTTTTTAATTCTTTATTTTAAATAACAATCGTTCATTAATAGCCAGATTTTCCAGGCTGATATTAATTGTTCTATGTAATTGTGGCTTTTGAATCGTTAACCACTAAATAGCAAAATACTTCAATTTATAATTTGTAGCTGCATATAAATTCTCTGATTTGAATGAGCAGCTGCCGTCAGGACCAGACTAGATGATGTCATTCATCAATCAAAATATGACATAGAAAGCCTGCATAAAGGTTCATATTAATAATGTTTGTATTTTTGTTCACGACGAAACAAACTTAAATAAAGAGGTAATAGTTGCATCGTATCCAAACTAGAAGTAACCAAAAGTTTTGATTACATTAATATTATAGTTATTACGCTGGCCTGAGTGAAAGAACTAATAAAAAAGTAGTCATCTTAAAAAAGCAAGTTTTTTTCAAAGAATCAGGGACTTGATTTCCTTTAGATGCTTTTTGTAGATACGGTATGCAATGGTCATGGTCACTTTTTATTCCATAAAGGCATAATAATAAGCTGTTCAGTTTGGCAGCTTTAAAGGTGAAGGGGACTGCTCTGCTGCGGTAGTTTGGCGAACGATGAAATTCTAGTGTGAGTATACGACTGTGAGGGAGTCAGTCTCCACATTGAAGTTCAATGATTGAACATCCAAGTCAACTATAATCAAAAGATAGGCTTGATTTGGTTTCACTTTTTCATGTGTCTCGATTCAATTCCTTTACTATATAATATCATCATCCCTTTCATTTTTATTCATGCTCTAGGTGAAATAAAAAACTAAACGCATAAGGAAGGTCGTATTTTAAGGTGAAGATGTATCATGTGAGGAAGATGAAGAAAGAAATGCAACTCCTTCATTATTCTGCTAATATCTTTACAAAAATTAGTAATTTTCAATTCTTTTAGGGAAACTTCTTTTTTGAAGAAAAATGGCAATTTTGCATTTGATAGATGACTGTATCAGTCAGTACTCAACTAGAAAGAGAGGTATTGCATTCATTGTGAAGGAACTATTCTTCTGCAACTTTCGTTCGATCTCACTCTCCTTTGTTCAGCATCTGCCAAATTATTATTTAAAACGAAGGAGGAGGACAACTGAAGATGTCTGACTAATGCACGATTATCATTAAGATTGCACTTTTACAATGTTAACAAACGGAAATCATCACTAGACTGCAATCATAATACTGTTTAGCATTTTAGTACAATAACCATCCATCAAATCAGCTACGTGAGTACAGCAAAAGTGTTGCACTGGCACTCTCTTGAATTTGCGCGTACGCTCTGACATTCGCAACTAAAAGAAACGATAGGTTAAAAACTTGATTTAGTTATTTATTATTATTATTATATTTACTAATTCTCGTTTCCTTTGAAAATAGTAATTTGCCAGCAACTCACTCGATTATGATTTGATTATCTATTTGCAGGAGATGTTTTGATGAGCAGGAAACTTTATAGTAAGATAAAGATGATGATCGTGACTTTTACCACACTGCATAATTTTAAGTAAAAGTAGAATAAACATACATTTTTTGTTTGTTTTGAAGATTCTCTTTGACATTTTAACCCTTAAAGACAGCAGACATATTATAATAAATATGTACGCAATAATATTTTAGCTTTATTATTTAATCATTGCATGCATACAAATGCGAACTATTAATTGCACAACAGCGGCATTGTATTAAAAGCGGCAATATTTCTGTAAGGGTAGCTGATTTTTTGACTTTCGCAATATTTTATTTTTTAAACGTCCTTGCAATTGTTTTCTTATTTATGTATTAATTTTAATGATTTTCAAATCTTGAATTAATTTTGATAAGAAATATTCCAATTCGAGTTTCATCATGCTCTTTGACATCCAATAAACAATAGCAATGCCATATCAGCATAAGCATCCAGATTCCCATATATGTCGATTAGCATTTTCTTTGCATTGAATGCTTATTTACCAAAAGGATGTACCACGCATGTCACCATTGTGTTTTTTACTTCATTTGAATTTAGAAATCGCAACCGTGGAAGCTTACGCCACGTGGGAATAAATATTTTTGTATCACTACGATTTTATACCATTTACACTCATACATAGTAAATACCTCTACTAATCAAACAAACAAAACAATAAAACAAATTGTTGAGATGTACATCCATGATCATACACTCATTGTAATGTGTTAAAACATAAATCGACAAATTAAAACATCTCTACCAAACGCACCGACCGAACCGATAAACATAAGCATACCAGTTCAAAACTGCTTCACCTCGATAACCCTTCAACCAAACAGGAGCAAATTATGAATAAGCCAAAGAAAGAAGCTTTAGAGAATTTGTATTAGTGAAGAACAAAGTTTTTCAGCTTCGCTGATCCCACAGGGCACAGGGTAAAACTTTTACACGTTCAAAGTCATATTTATTTCATTTCTAAAACATACCTTAACATGGTAGTACTGCTAATCTACAAGATATACATGCATCTGTGGGAACATATTAGTATTTATATGAATCGATATTGTGTAAGTACTTAATGGGGACTATGTTACCAATTGCCCGAATTATTTGGAGCAGCACCAAGCAGCACCCACAGATCTTTCCGCATAAGTTGATTAAATTCGTGTGCGGTTTTGCCTAAGCATACCTGACTACTACAAATTTCCACTCTTCCTAATTGTTATACAATTGCTACCTAAACTTTGAAAAATCCTCAATACAATAATTAAGTTTAGAGGTTGACTAGTATAAATACAGTGCATCATCATTATCACAGGGTTGCAGTTTTTTAAAACCTCCTCTCGTCTATTATAAAAAATGTTGGCTACAAAAATTATTTTTAAGTACAAACACTCCGTCAAACTAAAAAAATAACTAAGCGTTTTATTATTCCGGATTTTTTTAACTTCACGGCCAAATAAATGAGGAATAGAAAAAGCAAAAGCAAGAATATTTAAACGCTCAACAATTTTGTTTAAATGCAAAAGAGCAAGCCACGAAAACCTAGAGTTTATAGTATTGATATGAGAATTTTTGAAACTTTCGGTTTTTCATGATTCTTAACAATTTTAAGCATATCACCAAAAGATGGTCGAATTTTTTATAGTCCTGCATTGTTTAATGTGTCACGTACATCATGTAATGTTGTGATAATGAATGGAGCGAATCGGATTTTTTTAAAAATATTGCAAAAGCAAAAAGAGTAAATTATTTATTGGCAGTAAGAAATCAGATAAAATATAGATTTTAAGTTAAGCAGATTGTTATCACTTTAATACTCCACCCTTTAATCGTATTGACTATCTATCTGTGAAAAATGTGTCTGACTGTAATTTCGAAACCTTCTTGATTGTAGATGTTTCAGAAAGATATTTTGTATCGTACGAGTGTAAGCATTAAGGAGTCTTTTATGCTGAGAAGTTTAAGTTAAATAGTATGCATATTTAAAATTAAATATTACCTCAGTTTAGTTTTAAGAACACGTGCATAAGTTGGTTTAACTAACTCAATCCAATAAATTAGCATCCATTCATAGTTTTCGTACAGTGCAATAACAAACTCAGACGCGTATCTAGTTGCACTGCACTTGCAATTGCAACTGCAACCATGTAACGAGTTTGAATTTATGTGCTGATCTTTGTTAAATAATGAGAAAGCGATAAGAAGAAGCTGCTCACCGCGTTTGTTTCATTTTTCTACGGATGAGGGAGAATAAAGTGGTCAGTTCACTTACATAACGCCTCGATACGTATCGCTTTACAGGAGTACCCGTGATAGAAAGGATGTAGTGCTCATTGTTTTCAATAGTCTGCGGCTGCCTGCGCTGTTAATTTCCAATCCGTAGCACCTTCTGGTAGTACTAAATATAATTCATTGTAAAATTCTTCAGCAGTTTTACTGGGTTAGTGGTAACAATGTTTCTGCAGTAAGTATTGTTGAATAATTGCTTCGATTCTTGCATTACATGAGAATAAGTTGGTTCGATGATGCTTTTTTTATTGTGCTAATACAAGGCTTTTATGGGATGAAATATGTAAAGCATGTTTGCAAGAAGACTTAAAGCAGTGTAGTCGTATTCATGTTTAAATATAAATAACTTACACTAACCCAGTCGCTAGCTTATTTTATTCCTCATAAATCAATTAATGTTGAAGTCGTACGATTGAGCTAGTGAAGACTGTCAGACACTGGCTAGGTTGGTTTTGAAACATTGTTACTTTTTTTTAAATTTCCCTTGAATAATTACCACTTTGACTGAAAGATTTTTATCCAAGGGAAAGAATCAATATTGCGTTTGCAAAGTGTCAAGTTTGTTTAGTTAGAGTGAGATGACATTTTTTGTGAAAAGTGATCAGTGCGACTGCTTGTTAGCATTTACACGACTCTCATTTCTCATTATCTCATTATTTTACCCAGCGCTATGATATAACCAAGTGGGCATGTAGCATGTAGCTCTTACCTGTGTAATCAAAGATTTTCTACTGACAATAATTCACGACAAAGGAGAGTCATTCATGCCATTCATGCAGGTAATTGTGAGCGAGCAAGTCAACCGTCTACTTAGTGTACGTATACAAATTTTGTTATCGCGCAAACGTTTATTGTGGCATTGAATCTCATCTCATTGTCAAAGTTAGCCTGTGTCAGGATCATTTTTCGATGAGCAAGTGAAGAAAGACGACGAAAGCGAACTCGAAATCTACGGCAGACTCCTCAAGGTGTAATGAGGTGCGGTACAGTGTTACGCGCTACATGCAAATTGTTACAATCTTTTATACAGTTCGAATCTTTCAACAGTGAAGTCTTTTGGCAAAACTGTCGAGCACCTGAAAATTGTGACCACTTGGCGTTTGGTGCTCACTAAGACAAGATGCGGCGACTCAATCAGTTGTAACAAACAATTGACATTTTAAATGTCATGTAAAGATTTAGTGAAATTTTAATTGTGCTACTGTCTACATTACCAAAGCAGTCTTTTGTGTTTATTTTTCTACGAAAAGTCAAACTTTATTATTTGCTTTGGGCAATCGTCTCATATGTATTTCTCGATAACTTTCGGGTGGCTGAAGGTCGCTCGGTTGTGTGTTTTGCTGTGCTTGCAAAGTGACATTTTTAAGGACTACATAATTTGAATAACCAAGATTCTACTGCTGCATACTTTATGTGAAAGCTGATTTCCTCATCGTTTATTTCCTTTTTTGTCGATTTTGTTTGCTAATGATTTAATTGTTATAAGCGAACGAACAATTTGGACCTTTGGACTTGTTTGATTGCTTTCTTTTAAGTATAATTGATGAATTCGTCACTTCATTTCATACAGCGAAGTGTTGGTGTTGGTGTGAATTAACTAAATTGAGTCCAAATTGACTAAATTGATTGAAGTGGCAAATGTTGCGTGCGGGCGAGCCAACAAGACCTTGCGCGGAGGCCTGTGTCTGTGTATAGAGTCAATTTATAATAGGGCACGTGTATAATTTTGCCAAGGAAAATGTTTCAAAATCATGGAATTGCAATATTTAAAATTCTGGTCTGGGTCTACCTGGTCGGTGGATTCACCGTCATCCTTGCGACATCTAAAGATGTACAAATTTCTAAGCCCACTGGACGTGTCAGTTTGTTTAGCTTTGAAAGAGGCCATCTTCGAACACTGACAGAAGGAGCAAATTCTGAGGTGGTACTTACAATGCCACCACGCTACTTTGAGGCATATTTGGTAAGGATAGGTTACATCTTTATTATATCTCTTCGTTTATGCAGTTAGAGAAGGTACAGTTAATTAATCAATTTAATGATTTACTTTTCAGTTTGAATGTAATGCGACGTTTCCAGTTCAGTGGGCATATATTGGAGAAGCTGTAAGTCTACTTATTACAGCGATACAGATAATAACCAACGTTTAAGAGATTTCAAATTAATGTTCAAGTGATTAATTTCTTGCTTTACAGTCGCCTGTTGTTACAGCAGATGTTGGTCGATTCTTTCAAGATTTCTATGATGTCAGTACATATACATACCAGAGCATTTTGCTGATGTACACTTTGCAAGAGATGCAAAGTGGCCGTTACATTTGTAGAGGAGCCAGTAAAGAGCATGACAAGTTTTCCATTCATTACGATGTCTTTGTTCCTGGTAAGTAATAAATTCACAACTTAACAGCTTTTGCACTAGCTTCATCAAATTATGCCGAAATCACGGGAAAGTAAATCAACTGATAATCTTCGAAAAGTGATCCACTGAACCAAATTCCGATTTAATTAAGACAATTTTGACGAAATGCAGCATGCACTCCTTTTACGTGACATCAAACTACGAGAAGTAGGTGACAATTTTTTGTTTGTAACATATTCATATTCATACGAATGCCTGACAGTTCGTGTAAACCATAATAAATCATTATTTCTGAGTACGCAAGGTACGACTGACTACAGGCTTAAAGCTTTTAAAGTCGACGTTTCATTGACGTTTCATTCTGTTTTCGCCGTAGGTTGACTATAGCAAAGTTTTGATTTATCTGATAAAATGACTGACGAAATATTCTGTGATTCCCGCTAATGATGATTACCTTTGTAAAATCAGAAAACTTTCCTGCCGTTGTGAACATTTTTAGTGTCACATTGATGTTCTTGACTCATCGTATTATCTATACAAGATAGATGCGCTTGAAATCATGAAAACCGTAAAGTTTACACCCATATCACAAGTTGCCATCATTTTATAATTCTAGTTTTTCACATGGTAAAAATATTAAATGTAGAATAGCATTTTTAATGTATCAGTCAACTTGTATTATACGACTCTGATCTTAACATTGGTTACATAATTACGGTGTTAAGTGGACTTTAAGACTGATTAAACGAGATAAAATATAAAAAATGCAGAGGTACATAGGTTGCACTTGCGCACCTTTTAAAAGCTCGAGCATTTGTCAGCGGTAACAAAATATCTCAGACATTGGTCTGACTCAGTATGAAACATGCTCGCACATTTTCTTTAAATAGGCCGTGTATCAGTGTGATAAAAATAAAGCTGTGCTATAAAGACACAATGCAGGATATGGGATACAACAAGCTTTGCATTGTTTCAATTTTCCATTTATTTTCATTAGTTTATGTTATTGTGACGTTGGCATGATATTCAAAACAGCAAGGAATAAAATGTTAAGCCGCATATGACTGACAATTAAAGGCAATTACTATAAAATCTGTGCACGTACAAAAGAAACTACCTATTGCTTCTCTGTAGAAAATTGTGTCACTTTCGATGATGATTTAATAGAATGAATCTTAGTAAAGCTCGGTAAAGTAATTGAACGTCTGTAAAAATAATGACTCATAATTATCTTATAATTTCGAAGGAAATGGTACGCAGGTCTTGTTGTCAACGACAGAGAAAAAACTATTCGTCCCGGAAAATAAGGAACATGCCTACATACCTTGTGGCGTTTCAGACTCTACTGCAGCCATCAATTTATATAGAGGAAATCAATGGGTGAGTTGAGAATTGAGAACAATGTCATAATGGGTAAAGGTTAAACTATTGATTACAATTTCAACTGATGGGAAACTGAAGTGGTCAAACAGCTTCTACGTTTGTAATTAGTATTGTTTAAAAATGTATTCATACAGGGAACTTTCTACCCTGTGCCAGTGAATGGTTCAATTACGTTTAATCCACGCAAAGGGTTTAAAGTACGATTTAAAGATTTCCTTGATCCATGGGGCACCTACCTATGCGTTTCAGAGGGTAACAAACGAAGACGTAAAGTTCATCTAATTCCAGAAAGTAAGCTTTTCGCAAATGATATTTTGTTAAGCGAGCGGAAGCGACCAAGGATAAGCTTCTCTACTGTAAAATGCATACTTAATTTCATTGCATTTTGCATTATTATTATTTTGTAGGTCTTAAAGCGAAATACGATTTGATCAACCATGTAAATGGAAAGATTCCTGTCTACTTTTCATACGAGTACGAATACAATCGTATTCTTTGTTGTACGGGAACGGTAAGTTAAAGTTTTTTTTTAATGTTTGAAAGCAGTTAAAATGGTCACATGGATAACGGGCCGACATTTTTGTTCGCATATTTAACCAAACTCAATATTTATTGTTATTGTTTATTTTACACAATCCCCAACAGAATTTTATACCCAAATTACAGTGGGCGGGATGTGGTTCAATATTGGACTGTCAAGTGAAAAGCGCTTGCTTCGAAGAAGATCGTTGTGAGCCTAGATTAGGAAACAGTGGCTATAACCCTACAAAGTGGATAGATCCAGGCCCTTTACCACCAGGTTGCTCCGGTTATCGTTTAAGAGATGATCCCAATGGCGATTTTGGATTATTTAAATGTTCCACTCCGGGAATTGCTCAATACCAACCATATCTTCTCAACAGAGGAAATATTTGTAAGTTGATTTGAATTTAAATTCTGGGAATAGTATTTCAATTTAAAACTGTTTTATGAGAGATTTTGAGTTTCTTAAACAATCAGTCACTGAACTGACTTTCAAAATTGGAATTCTGAGTCAGGATTCCTGACAGCTTGCCAGCAAGATTGTCAGAAAAGAAAGTATTCTGCTTTTAGTTTTTCTCATGCAGCTTTTTGTTTAATTAAACCGTTAAAGAATTTCTCTATTTTTGCACAGTCCTTGATTTTGAGAAGACTCCACCATCTGAGATGATTCTCACGCTTCAAAGAATAAGCCCCGAAGGACCTTCGTACGTCGGCGACGAAGTTGAGTTTCACTGCAACAGCACGAGATTTTATTTCAGCTATGGAATAAGTAATTTTTACTCACTTATTTTACTTATTATTATGCAAACAAGAGATTAAAATTACTCGATAATATAATGTTTAAAATATTCGCTTTAGGATGGGGATGGGAAAAACATGGCGGAGAGATTGACTTCATCGATGATTGTAAGTGCAATGTCAGAAAAAATAAGAAATCACTAGGGCATTGTTATATCATCATTTAGTTCACGGGGATAGAAAAAAAATCGGATTGAATGATAAAGTAAGAAATAACTCCGATAAAGGAAATCAGCAAGCTGGGATAATTCATTCAAATGGACATCGCTTATTGTTACCACAATGGATTGTATTAATGCTAAAGTTGTTGCATTGTATGAGAATATCCTTTATCAAATCAGGAGGAAAAATGCATAAAAGTGGTTCATTGCACATTGACGATTAATGGATGATCGACTCCATTATTTTCAATTTCCGCAGCCAAGCAAAGAACTTTGCAGCCACAATTGTGAATCACTTCACATTTTTTATCAGAAATGAGAAACGTTTTATAAGAAGATTGCTTGAGAAAACGCAAAATGTATTGAACTTGAGTTGCGATGAAGCAATTAAATGAGGATATCATTTTTTGCACATTGTTCTTCTGTAGCGGCTAAAAAATGACAATGACCCTCATTTAATGGCTCGAACAATCATGCAAGTCAGTAAAAGCCATTCGTGAAAAAAGAACGAAACAAAAATTTCACTATATAAAATCGTTTCATAGCATAAACGCAAAATTGCACCATGCGAAAGAAAAACTCGATTTTAAACCAGAAGCTTGATTAAAAAATAAAATACATTGTAATTGCAGTAACACAGATTTGTAGGAGTACCAAAAACGGTAAGATTGGATGGTTCTTGACGTTTGCGGCAAAGTTTTCTTTTATAAGTCAAAGGTTAGCTCGTGCATTAAACTCAAAAAACAGAACGGAGATTTACTCATTTTTTAGATAGTGCTAACCAAAAGTTAAATACAAAACTGTTTTTTCACAGCATAAAAACTAGAACGCTTTTCTTTTCACTTGTAATGCATAATAATCTATCTTTCATGACCGAGATGCGATAGACAACTTCATAACGTGTTAAGGCTTGGAAGGTTTGTAACAGTGAATCTTCAAATGCCACGAGCAAAACCGTCGTTCATTATCTAAACGTTTCAATATTCTATAGAAGCAGTCTTTTTTCACTTTGTCGTGTCAGATTCTATGAATTGTTCTTTTCTATAAATAGCTACTGTGATTCGGGACAAATATTCCGTTCGAGGCCATCGTCGAAGGACTACTTTCAAAATTCCACATTCAGATATCAAATCATTGATTTGCTTTGTACCCGTTGTGAATTCTGCAACGGAATGGAGAACCGTGTCTTTACCATTGGTGATAGCTTCAAACGGTACAAAAACTTAAGAGAAACTAT
>VYYJ01004544.1:0-13140 GCA_021029165.1 Cyphoderus albinus
CTGCCATTTACCCCACATGTGCATTTGCTTTGCTTAGATATAAATTCATTGTTCCTTTTCAAGCTAGTTATACCTGGAGAGCACATTTTACTCAATTTCAGTCTTGCATTTCTCGCGTGGGGGTATTGTATGAAATAAGAGAATAGAGCAGAAACGATCTTTCCTGGTTCTACCACAGCTTCACAACACAACCGCTGTCAATGTGGAGAGAGAACGAATAGTGTGATGCCCTAAGGAAGATGTTCATGGATGATGAAGCTTCTTTTTCTAAGCTATTTTTGCTCCAAAATATAAATTATGGAATAATGATGGGAAGGGATAGATTGTCAAACAATAACTTTACTGTGGATCCAATACATTCGGACCGAAGACAAAAAATAGCTACGCAAATTCAGTTCCCCAAGAAGGAAGTGAAAATGCTTCCTTCCTAGTTCCATTAGAACAACTGGCGCAAGTTTCACAGAATATTACCCTTTCTACTGCAACTGAAATGCTTGTCTTTCTGCAGGGAAAAAGGGCGCAAGAGAGAACACAAAAAGCGGAAAACATGCTTCTGGGGGAACCCTTTTATTTCTTTGATGTCAAAAATAACTTTGAGCCAAGTTTGATGTCCAAATGAGGTGAACATACTACACAGACATGGTGAAATGATGTCTGCAATGAGCAAGCATTGTAAATACCTTTACTTTAACCTGACTAACTAATACGGTTACAAATTCCGCTACAAATATCTTACATACACTAGACCATTGTTAAAACTGTTCATTGACTACAATACAACTTAACTATTTTTACTAGCCGAACAGAATGTTATTTGTATTTACTTATTCCACGAAGTCAATTGAATTGTCTCTTTACTGACTGGGAGTTACAACCTATGAATTCCTTCATTATTCATCCTTCTGCAGCCTCGTCCCGCGAATCTATTTCTTCTGGATGAATAGCTTTTCGCTTTACATTGCGGCAGTGTTGAATGTGTCTAGAAAATATGGTACACCTTTAATGTGTACATCTGTTTACATGCCTGCTTGCTGCTGCGCTTCATTCCTCGCCTCTTTGTAAGTCACCCATTCCATATGCATGCACATCTGCACAATTTTTCCTATGGATGATTTCATTTTTTCTCTTGCGTAGATCTATAAGGTATGCATGCATTTTTTACTTTTTACTTTTATTTCTTTATAATAATATAATAAGTAAGCAATACGACAGTCTGTATATAGTTTGGCACCGGCACTTCTGCTGCTTCCACTATTGCACCATGACATGCTATTAGCAACATCATCCTTGTCATCATCATCATCTTAAGTAGAAGAAGAGCAGATCCAGCGACCCTATAATAATAACAGTGATAACAATAATACACATTTAGAAACGAAGAGGCAATGGCAATATATGGTCTGCTGGTGCAAGTTCTTCTGTCTGTTTTATGTGTATGTCGATGTGAATGTGAGGGAGGGAGCATGTGTTAAAGCCTGAAAAGGGGAATTAATAGGTATATTATACAGATATAATATAGCGACTTGCGACCGATAGAGAGGTTGCGCGGGCATTAAGGTTGTGCTCATGTAGCAGGGTTCACTCGCATAATAATAAAAATTGTAAATAACAAGAGCCAGAAGTGGCTTTTAACTATTCATTCATTCACCACTCACCACCAGCTCATCACTGTAACCATCGTACGCCAAATTCGTACGTAGCAGCTTTCAGACAAACCAACTGTGAATACAGATTGGGTTCAATTCAAACATGAATTTGCTCATCACTCAACTTTGTAGGCTGTCTGATTTTTGTAGAAAGTTTTGGTGATAGCAAAGAAGAAACAGAAGAGTGAAAAGTGAAAACAGGATTTTGGTATGGGTTACAGAAAGAGCTTTTTTTTCTTCTTCAACTTTAGACGTTAGTCGTCATTTCATCGTCAACAGCAGCGGTGGCATTACCGGATAACGTCAACATCGTAAATCTTTCACTTAGTGAGCCCGTTACCCTTCCGTGTTGTGTGATGTGAAAGCTGCCACAATGTCTGATAGTTTCTGCGGGGAAAATTCATTCCTTTGATTTATTGATTAAAGCAACTCATTTTAATTGGCAAGAGCCATCAACTTTACCAAATATTAATTAGTAATATGTTACATTTGTTTGCGAGTATTGACTTAGTTTGGTGAATGCCTTTGTCTGTGGTTTATTCCATTAATTGAGTACACGGACAGATCCACAAGGTATGGGAAAAAGGAAGGATTACACAGTACATCGAGAAGGTGTTGATTCTATTGTCTACCAAGCGAGTCAGGGGTAAATTAAGAGACCTTCGTTGTGGCCCGGTTGCCAATTTAGTAAACTGCTTACGTAACACTTCTTGTGATGTGGCTTATAATTTAATTGAATTTATCATACCTGTCACGAAAATCCTTGCAATACAAACTATGATTGACAAGATCAAAGCTTTGCTAGCTTTAGTAATTTCAGTGACGTCAGACATGAAGTACTTTAAAGAAATTCTAAATGCAAGTTGAAGTTGCATCATCACATCAACTAAATACATGGTTTGGAAAGGCGCTCAGTCGTCCCAGTGAAGTGACATGACAAAAGAGAGACATGACATTGACTTCAGCTCTGATCTTTATGATTTTCTGTGTGAACGATTTTTTGAAGGAGTGCAGTAGTTTGGGTTTTTGTTAAATTTGTAGTCTGTTGGCAAGAGGAAATGAAATCTCGTATGATATTACAACAGGGCTTATTGATGGAAGGGAAAGTGATCAAAGAGGAGCAGCCATCTGTAGTCGTTCACGGGTCATCCCCTTGTCCATCCCCCCTTTTAACTGCCACGTCAACGTCATCCTCATCCAGCATTAATGTTGCCGGGAGTAGCGTTGGGGTTCCTCCTCCGCCACCACCCGGAAAAGAGAATCGACGAGTCAGTTCACCTCTACATAACAGCTCCGCTAATAGCAACTCACCATCTTCAGAAATTTTGACTAAGGTCTCGGAGCAAAGGTTAGTAAGACTTATTTATATTATTACTTACATTAAAACTCATCCTAGAAACATTTCAATTCATTTTTTACATCATAAATAAACTACCTGGCGCCTTTAGAATTTGCTACTTAAATGTAAGCTAATGCATGGCCAACAAAAGTTCTGTTGGACATCTGAGGATAAACCAAGTATTTTTTTGTCACATCCTCTTGGTTTTCGCTGCAAATAATAACCAGGTACATTGGCACATCATAATGATGATCATTCCATTTCACGACGAAAACATTTGAAATGTCACCAGATGTACCGTATTATTATTTTGGTTTGTAAAACAGCAAGTGCAGTTCATAATCACCACTGCCACACATTTTATTATATTCTGTGCATTTCGTAGAAAAGTAATTGGCTCCGTTTTATGGCAGAGCACGGCATGGCATTACACGCAGAAAAGCATTTCACACAACGTCAGACATAAGAACAGAACAGATGAAGAACAGAGAGACATGTGTTTAGTTTCTGTCGCTGTGTTTGGAATTATTATCAGCTTTACTGGTTGAATGCAGGAGTAGTAAGCTAAAATAATATATTCTATTCATCGCAGAAGACAAGACACGAATGATCGACACAGCCCACAGCGTGGCCATAATTCCTAAAGGAACAGGAAGAAGAAAAAATCTGTGAAAATCATAAAAGTAGTAAAGCATTGTTGATCGAATCCAGCCACGAGAATGTTGTTAAATGGTGTTGTTTGGAACAGTATGTCAACATGTATTCTGTTTAGTGTAGCTTTGTCCAACTGCTCTGGAATGGTCTGTCAGTTCTAGCGAAAATGTACCTAAGGTATTATTATTGGACTGCCCCAGCAAGTGTGTCGGTTCACATGAGAATGAGACTGATGTGACGACGATGATGTTGGTCGTTTAATGCAGCAACAAAAAGATTGGTATAAAAATGGAAAATTTGTTTCTGTGCCATCAACCATACACATAGTGTATAAGATCGGGACGCATTTCTATATACACAATTTCTACTCTCATAAACTTATTTATGATTTGATGAAACAACTACACTACGCCTTACTACTCTGCTATAATAATCCGAATTATAGTTAAAATACTACAACAAGTACACAACAGATTGCACGATTCACACAAAAGAGAGAAATAGGAAGAAAGCATGCTTATAAAAACATTTCACATGTGTTCACGCTTTCTGTATGGTTTATTGAGGCGACGCTGTTTTTAGCTTATTCAGTTGATAGGACTATTGCAAAGAGAGTAAGAATGTTTTCTGTTTTCGCATCAGGGTCAGAATTGCTTGATTATTATTTTTTTGAAAAAAAAAAACGAGGAGGCTTTGATTACTTTTTTGTTTGGAACATGCTCTCAAATTCCGAATGCTCATCCCATCCAAATCAGTGAGAGCATTGTAAATGAAAGTAAAGGCAGGGCATATGGCGTTTTTCAGTTTCTTTTGCTTTTAGTTTTTTTATGAAATATAAATAAGATGAGCAACAGCGTATTATATAGGAGAGGCGATATAGAAAAACACGAGGCTTTTCTCTGCCCGTTTTTCATTTATTTCACACTTCACACCATCAACTCATGTCTGCATTCTCGATGGCGTTCAGCTCAGCTTGGCGCTGTATGGCATCTTCTTGACTGCTATGATCATAGTGGCACTAAGAGAAAGATTGCGTGGAATGAAAATTTGAGTAAGAATGCTGCTTAAACAAAGTAGAGAGTGAAAAGTTTAACCAGATGTGAAACAGTCATGGTAAAATCTGTACATGCTCAGACCATCATCATCATAATTACGCTTGCACTCGTCTTTTACTTCCTCCTAAGTTAGTCTACTCAAATGAGATGAAATTATCTAACGTTATCTTGATTTACTAAAGATTTGGTTGAGTGTAACGAAACAATCGAACTGCATTTAGTGTAAGTTTCTTCAAATCTGTAGCTAAAACCTTTTTGTCGACTACAAGAGAGCAATACTGATTTTTATTTTCATTCCTTTTCGGTTTCACTTCCTTTGATAATTTGTCGCTGGTGTACATTGTATTTTGGTAATTATTGCACAAAATGAGAAAATATACATGCATAAACCCAACAATTAGACTTTGTAATCTAACGTTATCTTGATTTACTAAAGATTTGGTTGAGTGTAACGAAACAATCGAACTGCATTTAGTGTAAGTTTCTTCAAATCTGTAGCTAAAACCTTTCTGTCGGCTACAAGAGAGCAATACTGATTTTCATTTTCGTTCCTTTTTGGTTTCACTTCCTTTGATAATTTGTCATTGGTGTACATTGTATTTGGGTAATTATTGCACAAAATGAGAAAATATACATGCATAAACCCAACAATTAGACTTTGTCGGTTAAAAAATTTGACCGATAAAGACAAAATATTAAAATGCCTACGCTAATTCGAAATCACAACGCCTCCATCGACAAAATGTGTTATGAAATTTCTCGCCAAGGTTATCTCTACCATCCAGGGGTCATAGGTTTCTTGAAGTGGGTGGGGGTATTTGAGTGCTATTATTAGCCGATTTGGTGGAATGTTTATCTTCACTGTTACCATATAATGTGTTGTCTCAGGATTGCTTCTATGCATTATTTCAAAGCTTTAGATCATACTGTTTCTGCCTGAAAGGAATTCCCAAAATTCAAATAAAACAAAAGAAATTCCTGGATGGGAAAAATGCGTTTTCATAAAGTTTTTCCAAGGAATATAATTAGCAACGAAGAAGAGCAAAGCGTCATCAGCCAAAGCACGGGTGCACGAGAGTGCATTTTGTTCCTAGAAGGGAAATCATGTTATGGAAAGGGGAATCGGGTGAATTTCTGTATTTTTTCAGGGAGAAAATAAAATTCTTCTTCGGCTTCTGTTAGAACCTTTCCAGAGATACCATATGGAGCACGAAGAAATTACGAAAACGGAAACAGCATATTGCAACAGTATTTTCAGGGAGGGAGGAATATTATTAGAAATTTTTGATGTTCTACATGTACGTACAGTTAGAACATTTCTACTTAAGTGTTTAGTTGATCAGTTGGGAGTAGGAGGAAGAAGGGAAGGAAGGAAGTAAGCCAAAACGCGAGCTCTTTCCTTCCGTTTTTCTGCAGTTGCTGTGTGGAGTAATTTCTCCTGCCCTATGCTCAACGCATTTCTAGTTTACGGAACACCAAGGCTTTGTAATTGTAAATGAACACGTATGACATATTGAAGACAGACAAGTTGACTGCTCTGTGCCATGCGGTTTTTTGTGTTTTGAAGAAATGTTTCGAGATGTAATATTTATAAACTTAATAGAGATGTTGCGTAACCAAAATATTCTTCCATGAAGACTGAAGAGAAATAAGTGGACGGATTATTTTATTTCATGGCCATCATTTACATACCAATATAATCTAATTTTAAGTTAACACTAAACACTGTGAATTCAGGCAATTACTTCCTGTGTCTGCTGACTTGCTAAAGATATTTAATCCGTAGGACAATTATTTGCAATTTTGGTCCTGTTTAGGAAATGATTTATAGATGTGAATAGCAGAACATACCGCAAAACCTGAAAACCGGCTACATCAAAAGTCCAGCAAAGTACACATTTTCATCACATGACCTATCCTTATATTTAAAAATTTACATAATGCACAGCTACTACATATTTCGATACAATCATTGTAAACAGTATATTTTGAGAAAATTAATAGACTTTTGCTTATACATGTAGAGGCTGACTTGACTGATAAAAATAATTGCTGAGCGATGCAGCATTGTGGTATACATCCAGTGGGGTGAAGAAAAAGGGGAAAATGTGAAGTTGGATGTTATACTTTGCATAGATGTGAGCAATGTTTGACTATGCCCTACCTGGAAGGCAGGTGTGTAGTGAGAATGACAATGGTGAAGCGGTCTCTGTTAAGAGAACCATAGCAGTAGTGCCACCACTCGTAGGCACTATTGAAATAACTTTTTTCTTCTATTTTTACGATTGTTCGTCTTGCTGGTGCAAGAAAATGTAAGGTCTTTTACAAGTGCATTAGTTTGAAGAGAGGCAAGAAGAGGTATTCGAAAAAGAGAAGTCTGTTACTGGGGTGAAGTCGAACACAGAAACAAATGAGCATTTTTCTTCTTATCATAAAGTGACAGATGGAGTGGTTTCTGGCGATAATTTGCTTGCGCGTCTATTATATGAAGTTATCATGCGTAAAATGAAACATTCTTCGTAGGAAATCGGTCTACTGTAAGATTGCGGCGTGTTATGCATATAATTGAAGGTAAACGGGTTATTGTTATTTGCTATCGTATATCATTTTGTTAGTACACATTACGTCTGAAATTGGTGCTTCCTCTTTTCTTTTGTATAACTTTTCTCTTTTCTGGTGTATGGTTTGCGAATCTATTAAAGCTACATATATTTGATCGCATTATAGTAATTTTTTGATGACATGAATAATGACAACGTACAGACAAACCAATGCGCGCGATAATGTGATGTGGGCTCCCCGCATCATTTTTGAACTAGATTTATTCTACCTTTCATAGAGTAGAAGCGCAGAGAACTTAAAGAAGGTGATAGAACAACGACAAAAATATTTAGCTCCGTGTAACATCAGGCAAAAAGCACCAAAGGTCTAACCAGGAATGTGAAGCATTGACAATTTAAATGCATACAGATGTCCTTTTGCAATCTCGTCTCATCCTCAGTTGGTGTTGTTGTGCTGGTACTGGTGGTATTTAATGCAAATTTCTTTTTATTAACTTTACAAATTCTCCTTTTAATAAAACGTAGATAGAGGTATGCCATCATCATCTACTCTTCAGTCGAATGCCACTCTCCAATGCTGCGGGTCATCGTAAACTCCATCCAAATGAAGTGAAGTGAAAAAATGTATGTTTGTGTGCGATGAAGATTTGTCTTCTTTTCTTTTCTCAAAAGAAAATAGAGGAACATTCCTCGTGATGGTTTGGTGTTTACTGATGTTGTATGATGATGATGGTGCTTCTCTTCTTTATACTACTCAATGCATGCGAGTATGAGACAGCAAAGTAAGCAAGGTTTCGAAAAAAGCTAAGGGTTTTATTTTATCACTTTAAATCAGACGTTGTCTTCTTTTTTCATGGCGGATGGATGGTGGCTGCTGCTAATGTTACCGCTACCAGTAAAATGTCGGTGGTGGTGGCAAGAATGAACTCTGTGTGAGTGAGAGAGAGAGAGAAAGAGAGAGTCAGTGCATCTGGGTTGTCAAGATATCTCTACTTGCTATTCCGGAGGGAGAGTAGAGAAAGAAAAAGACTCTCTCCACTTCTTCTGCATTAGTTCAATAAGCAAGGCGTGATCAAGTCGTAAAATAGGAGATCAGTCTTTTGCACTCGTACACACAAATATACATATTTGCGCACACCCTCCAACTCATCAGGTTATTACATTGGGTACTGGCAGTGCTAGGTATGTTTTATTCTTATTTCTTTTATAACAACAAAGTTTTAAAAACGTTTGTATCTCTTGTGCACACACTCATACAATTACATGTACTCCTCTCTGGCTAGGTTGCTTTAAAAAAAAGTTTTAACAAAATTTTAGGATGTGATACAAAAGTAGCAGTAGTGACTTGAAGGCAGTAGTCACGTAATAATAATAACAAACAGCAGAGTCTCTCTTGTCATTTCTCCGCGCTGTGCGAATGTGTGGCACGATATGATGATGGGCCATGAGCTTGTTTTTCTCTTGGGAAAAAGCTCCTCTCACACGCTGCTACTCACAGAGCTCATCTGCGCTGGAGAGATATTCCAAAGCCGGTGTCATTAGAGGAGAGAAGTAGGTTCAATAGCCAAAGAATCTGCTGTTGGTGGTGGTGACGATTACTTTGAGAGAAAATTGTCGCAAGAGATGCGGAAGAGAGAGCTTAACAGCTTTCACTTTGTTTTTTCGAATATCAAAAAGGTGGAGAACAGTGTTTGCATAACCAGAAAAATATTCTTGGGGCATAGTAACACTTATTAGTATAATGATATACATAAAAAATTTGGCGACGCAGAGGATGGTTCTCCACTTTTACGATGTCGTACTCTAGCTTGCACACCGCACATTGATGTTAATGAAAAATGGTTAGTTGTTGCGTCCTTGGATAATTCTTCTCATCTTCATTTTGATATGATAGCAGATATCAATTCGTGTTCCTCTGTGTACTCTGCGCATCCCATCTGGTTTGGAAGTGATGAAAAGAAAAGAAAGAGTTGATTCGTTGAGAGCCGAAAAATAGTTTCTCATACTTGTGAAGTGGGGCTACCACCATAGAGTCACCGGCATCATCCTCAATGCACATAAGAGTGTTCAAGATTGAAGTATTTTGTAGATTGTCACATGCATTCAATCCAACAGCCTGAAGAAAAAACAGGAGTACAACAAAGAGTTAAGGTAATGTTTTTTTCCTTTGCTTTCCCACTGGGTGTATGGAAAACCTACTCTAGCTCATCTATTTTATACACACGCCTTTCCTGGTGACACTGCTGGTGATTGTGATGGTGCTGGTACTTGAAATAAAAGTGATAATGAGGTCTGCCCTTGTCGTCGACTATCTTAAAAGAAAATCCATAATAATAATATGGACACCTATAGTAAATACCTATACACGAATCTGCGGCTGCTGACTCTACTCCATATAAACAACTTCTTATTATTCCCGTTCCAAACTAGAGACAAACGCATAATTTCAAAGGCTGAAGTTCGTACGTAGGAGAAAAGCGCTTTATAGAGAGAGGGCAAACTTTCTGCTGGTGTTGAGGTAGAAGAAACGAACAGAGAGAAAAAAATCGCCGGAATAGAAATTTGTATATTATATGCATTTATACTGATGGAGGGTTTGTTATGTAAGTTCATATTGTGTATAAATCACAACAACAAAACCAGGAATGCTGGCATCATCAACAGACGAAAACAGAAGGCACCCACAGGCACCGCCACCCAATCTCTTTTACTGAATTGAAGGTGGTAGATGCAGGCAGGCAGGAATATACGCAGAACAGATTCGTACAATTAGAATACGTTTGAGCATCTTGGCATGGTAAGTTTTTAGAACAAAGAAGGATCTCAGATATACAAATGCTAGAGCTGTTGTCGGGTGTGCATAAAACATCTTCAGAGGGAACATGAAAGTGAGTGGAATGAATCAATAAAGACTTTGTCTTTACTTTCAAGAAATCAGGGAGGAGAAGAAGAGTGAAGAATGGTTTTGTCATTCGCTTCTTTATTTACTTAAGGAAAGCATAATAACAATGGGTAAGACTATCAGAAACTTGCACCACTATTCCATACCGACGGAAAATTATTACTTTTATTGTCGGTTACGTCACTAATCGTAAGTAAAGTTTAGCTCCACTTCACATAAAATGTTTTTTCAACCGATGACATTTGGTTGTTATACAATACAAACAAATGAATTTGTGTGACCGTAGGACCCCTGCCAATGGTCAAAGACATTCGTTTTCTCACCTTTGATCTTGAATTTATTACTGTACAGCCACCATCGGGTGGAAAAACGTGAATTGCGGCTAAACATACTCAGTGACCTTTTAACGTTAGTGAAATAAAACATTTATGTAAAACCTTTTCACAATGTTTTCGATGGTCTTGCTCAATGCCACTACACAAAAGGTTGAAAGGGAAAACAGGTAGCATCTCGATGAGGAGAAATTGTACGAATTGTTTATAAAGAGAATTTTATAATTCTACGTCGAACATTATCTTTTACCATTGATTGTTGAATCGAAAGATGGTCGCTGCCACCACCATCATAGTCATCAATTTTCTGAAACAAAATACTTAAAAAGAAGCATATTTAAAATAGTTAACTATGGATATCCTTTCCTTGCCACCAATATTTCCCTTGATTCAAAATCTCTTGCGTAACTCTGTTTTAATTGTTAATGGCAGAGTTCAGCAAACATAGATGGATTCAACCCCAACGAATTTGTTGTGACTTCCATGTTTTGGTCTGCATTTCTTAACAACATTATCATCAAGAGTCAAGACATCACAGACTTTCTCCACACAAAGAGAGATTAGATGGAATGACATTAATGTATGCAAGCGCATAATATTTAAGTTACAGTTCGTTTTGGTATTTGTGATTCTGGTAACTCTCAGAGTATTAAAGCAAGTGAAGTTTGAAAGTTTCTCAGTAAGGCGATCATGTACTTGATAGAGTCCGTAAACAGTCTGGCTTTGCTACTCGTTCAGAGACGGGTATACATATTTTGTATCAGCTTTAGCTTTTTAAAAAAGTTTTGAAATTGGAAAGTAAGACGATGTTGCTGTTGCGACAGAAATCTGCCGCTTCCACTTTCTGTGTTGTGCAACGACGTACGTTGAGTGAATGGTTGGCGGTAGTAGCGGTATGGTGTGTTGTTTGGTGGTGTCACTGCTAGCGAACTATTATATTTTTACTCTGTGAGTGAAAGAAAGATGGAACAGAATGCATACGAAGAGAAAGCGACTGCTTGGTTGCTGGTTTGATGATGTTGGTGGTGGCGGTGGCGTGGCGTGTTAAATGCTCAAGTGTTTGTTTTAAGTATTAGCAAGTAGAAATTTCGAAATAAGCGTAAAAGGAATTTCCGGGAGAGAGAGGAGAGAAAAAAGACCACCTGCTGACTAGAGTCATTTAAACTTTGTGTCTTTAGATGTGCTTCTGACATGCTACTACTTTTGCAAAGTGTATGGCTTTGACAAGGAGAGAAAAAAATCCACCTTCACGGGAACATTGCTTTATTTGCTGTTTTAATAGTGTGCACATGGCAAGAGCATTAGTCACTTAAGACGTATTGGGTGCAATACAAAAATCTGCACCACATTTTATCTCGCCATTCTATTTTTAAAATTGAGATTTTTTAACAAATTTAAATGAATTCTGAACAGATTCCATGTTGCACAATTGGAGGACAGAAATCATAAAGAATAGTTTGTAGATGTAGAGTGGAAAAGCTTGATCGCTGAAAGAGAGATTCCAGCTCGGTTCTCCGACTGTGCTGGAATTAGCACTCCATTTATATCACAAAAAGTGTTTCTCTTCTCTTGTCGATTCTTGCTGGCTTCTCTCGTCTGCATTTGGCATGGGAATTGGAATTCAAGTTATTGACGTCGTATCGTACCGCCGTGGTGGGATATTTAATGTTTATAAGACGAGAAGAAGGGCATCAAACCAGAGACGAGGTGGAGAAGAGAGAGAGCAGACCTGGCGATGACAGCATTAGAATGATGTGTTGATTACTTACAAAAGCTCAAGTATGTTTATATAGTAACATCATCATCGACTCACCATCCTCGTTTTGTCCTGCCGTTTCTCTCCTCCACTTCTGTTCTAATGTTCATTTGACCCAGATTTTGAAAGTACCTAAATGGTGGGCGAATTTCGACTCTTCTCCGTGTTCGTTTAAGAAGTGGATGCTTTGTATGAGCAAGATTTTTTCAAGTGGCGCTGGCACTAATAGCACTTCTTTCCGATGCATACTTTTTGATTTTTTCTTTTTTTCGCGGCATGAACTACTAAAACTAAAACTGCTGTGCTACCACTGATCACGATGTGATGATGACTAGTAAAAGGACGTAATAGTAATAATAATGATTGTGGGATTGAAGAGTGCATGTGACTGCTCCTGATGGTGATGATGAACAGAACAGATGAATTTTTTTCTGTGCCCAGTGGGAGATGTTCTGTGAAAGAAATCAGAAACTACCAACGCGAACTATGGAGCGGACGAAAAGAGTCAAAATAAAAATTGATTAAATGGTCTTTTAAAAAGAAATTGAATGTTTCTTCCTCCTCGTTCTTATTTTTGCACCTAATTTCAAGAAAGACAAACTTTGGTAATTTGCAAAGGGATTTAAGGGAAAGTAGTTGACTGAAAATGAAGTGGTAGTAAGAAAAATGGCAAAAGTTGAAATAATGGGCGGAAATAAATTTTGAAAAGAGAAGACATGTTGCTGCTTGACTTGCTAATATCCAAGAAGAAAGCCCTTTGTATTTGACTGTTCTAAAAAGTCCCAAATTTAATTTTCGAATGTCAGTAAAGGGTGGAGGGAGATAAACAAGAGGTCGATACGTCCCCCACTTTTCAATGCTTCAGCCTACACCTCACAGCTTCCCTCTGCTACCT
>VYYJ01004545.1:0-13140 GCA_021029165.1 Cyphoderus albinus
TCAGGATTTCCACTTGCAGCGATAATCTATCTCTTTTATAAAAACGAGTACGTGGTCCTGAATACCATGATATCATTTGAATTATACCTCTGGAACGAATATGAGATGCGCCGGAGGAAACAACGAAAAACTAAGTTTCTTTCACGTTGTGAGTCAATCCACTTACCAAATGGCGATCTGGATTATTTGGGAATCTTTCTTTTTATTTTCATAACGTTTACGTATTTACTCGTTTTTACAACCGCTTTGATTGTTGTAGTTGATCTCGACGGACTGGGATACTTCCTCAAATATCTTTGCTCCACTAAAGTTAGCCCGGTGTATCAATTCATAGCTCGGTTATATCTTGTGTACACAGCCGTAGTTGAGGTGGTTAATGGATTCATAGGAGCGGTTATCGTTCACTTACTGATTGATCGATTTCTGCAAATTTCGCATCAAATTCTGTATCGTCAAAAGTTTGGAGAACGAGTTTTGTTCGAAGCAAAATGCATTCATATTTTGTTTGCAGTGATCCGCACACCAGTTTCTTTAATTTTATCTTTGTTCTTGGCAGGTTCTTACATTGTTTTTGTTACAAGTACGTTTATCATGATAGGTGCGTTTGGGAGATATTCATCGATATTCGTGCTTTTTTTCTTGGTTTTGTGCACCCTTGCCTTTTCAATTATTATAATAGGTTTAGAAATCATTGTACAGGTTTCCACAATTAGCTCAAAGTTGGAGTCGAAGTGGAAACGCTCGTGCGTTAACATTCGACCACGGAAAAGAACAAACGTTGCTCTCCGAACCGAATGGTGAAGGCACTGAAACCAATGCAAATTCCGTATGGCACAATGGGTGGATTTAAACAGGCTACGCGTACCGATTTCATCGATTCCCTCTTGGTACAATCGATCAACCTAATACTTGTGTATAGAGGTGACATTTAATATTTAGATAGTTCTATTGTACAACTTCAATTGTATTTTACGAATGTTTTCCAATGTAATATAATTATATGTATTATTGCTAATTGTTAGTTACGATTTATAATTTCCGGTTTGCTTTAAAATGTAATCATATAAATGAGCTATGAATGAAACAATAAATTAATCAGTTTTGTTTAAGGATGTTTGTCGGTGTGGTTTTGTTTCTCTATCATCAGTCTATTAATTCTTTCTAAGCGCTAAAAAACATTGGTACTATTTTTTATTTATTTTTGCAGACAAAGATTTTTCTCACATGCATCGCGCTGCCTAATTTCACGTTGATCTCCTGTCACACCAAAGACATTGGTGATTAATTCATGCAACATGTTGCGAAATACAGACCATTCATATTCATGAACAAGCCAATTATTTGTAAAGCAAAGCTTGAAACAAACATTAACATTTTCGACAATTGTATTTGTAGTACCCAGTAAATATTTTTTTTGCATTTTTCGGTATACAGGTATTATTTAGATTTGGTGCAGCCAGTTATAATGAATTATTAAACAAAGGTGTTTGTAGTTTTTCGATATCTTTTTATTCATTTTTTCAAATAGCAATTTTTATTTTAGTAAAACTTTACTTGCGTAAACTTGCCAATAATTTTCTAAGTACCAGCTAGAAGTGCTAAGTACCACCTTCATCGGCTTTGGTTTCTAACTTTCAAACATTTACATATTAACTTGATGTAATGCTTTAGTGAGTGCTGATTGGCAGTTTCTGATATTTATTTGAATCATTCTAAATACCGGAGAAAGCCATCAATCAATCAGTCAAGGAGATAAACACACACAATAGAAGCTCTGGTAATGGTAACAATTTAAATAAATAGTTTCAACTATTCAACTTCTACAAATTATTTGGTCTTATGTTAAGTTATTTAACCAAAAAATATTTAATATTCCCATTTACCCGGCGACTGAACATAAATAATAAAAAACGTAAGTGTAGTAACAAATAATTGAAACATGAAGGGATAATCAACACTGTAGAATCCACTCTGGCCAATGCATATTTTGTTTATCTCGACCTCTCTCATTAAAACCTTCAATTTTTTCTCTTCCTCACCACCAGTTTGATGTCGGCGATGCAGTAGATATCGTGAAAAGCTGCTCATCTTCCTGCAGCATTCTGCTGACAGTATTAGCCCGGTTACCCAATATAGCATTAACGCCACCTGTCTAATTGCCATTAGATAGTTGGTATTCGTCAGCAGTGTGTGCACTTCTGAGCAGAAAAACGCGCCTTTGTAAAAAATAAAGGAAAAGCAGACTGGACACCAAACAGTATTCACTGCACTTGATAAACTCTCCAGCTCTCGAAATTTCTCCGTCAAATTATTTATACTCAGTCGCGGTAACTCCAAGAAATTATTCGTCGCTTCCCACAGAGTTAGGGAAGAGTAGACGAAGATATCGTGGAAAACACATATCTGTACTAAAGGTGCCAAATGAATAATGAAAGCCAGTGACGCAAGCAATACATTTAAGAGATTTAAGTTATTCCAAGATGGTTCGATTGTCGAAGTGTCGTTGGTTGTGGTAATTTTAGACATTACCACTGCCTTTGCAACATCAATCGTGTCTTTCCGCCACAAAATATTCCAGTCAGAGTCCCAGAGAAACTCCATAGAAACGAATAGGACTGTGAAGATGTGAAAGCATGCAAGTAGTGCGCACAATATCTGAAAGATTACATACCATTAAAATTCCAAAAAATCATATCCAAAAGCGAATTACGGTTAAAACATATACCAGACATTTGCGTTCGTTTCCCTTAGGTGGTTGCAGTAAGTCTGACAAGTCAATGACATTCAGAAGTATTTTCAGCTGCTCGACTTTCTCGAAGAGTGCTTTAAAGTATACAAGTAACAAAATAAAATAGACAGCGGATGACGTGAGATAGAAGTATGAAAGGAGGTTCAAATTGTGTTCCGCCGAAAATATGCAGGACTGTTGAATCCAGAAAATTGAGGTGCTCATGCTACATACATAGAAGATGAAAACAGAGACCTATGGAATTTTAATTATATTTTAGATAAAATTAAATGACTGACGCTTCGTGAAATTATAGTCTGAAGATTGGTATTTTGGAAACTACTTTTGACTCTACCTTGCGTGCTCCACCAACCGGGACAAGATTGCCGCAATTATGAAATGAATCGCGTTCAAGGCAGTAGGGAAGGATGAAGAAGAGGCTGGTTGCTTTTATAAAGTAGTGAAAATAATGAGACTTTGGTGGAGTTTCTTGTATTGTAGTAGAAACTGTTTTATGCATTTCGTTGGCGCTTTTTATTTTTATGACTTGTGCTGAATGAAATTTTCAATATTTTGGAATATTAAAAGTCACCAATTTGTACTTTATACCGTCTAGCATGGTGGTTATAACAGAACTAATGTAAGTAGTATCAAATATTCAATTTAGTCTTTTGCACCATTAAATTGATTAATTTTGATATTTCATTGAAATCAATTTTAAAAGTGGACGCAAACAATTAATCTAAAGGTATGATGTTTTTTTGCTAAAATTTGCTTTTCTTATTTTCTTCTAATATTTATATAGCGACAATTTATATTAGTATTAATGAAAATGACACACTGTCATTAAATCTTTGTACAATTAGGTAAATTGTTGAGTAAAAAAAAGTATTTTTATATGATTTTAATTTGAGTAAAAACGTTACAAATACAAGGTGAAAAGCAGACAAGCGCTTCATTTGACTTATATTTTAATTCAAATATTAAAAAACAACAAAAGCTAACTACATAACCAATTTCCAAAACATTCTTAAAAACCAATATTTATATAGCTAAACACACTCTATTAATATTTATATCACTCTGTCTATATAGGTATACTACATAACTCCACTGTGATAGGAATTGGAGAGAAAGTAAATAGAATTTTAACATTTACTTTAGCATGATGTTTGCCCAAGTTTATAATAATAAATTGTAATATTATGCAAGTTGGTTATGTAGTAAATAACGCCTATCTCTCACAATACAGTGCGGTTAATTTTCCCTGTCCGTGCGTTTTCAAAACAAACCTTTTTGGAAATTTTTGACATTATGAATATTTCATATTGTTTGAGCATCGTTGTTTTAAGTTCATACATTTGTAATTATTTTGACAAAAACTATAATTTCATACGTAAGTTCCCCAATATAATATACCATTATAATATAACTCTTGCCACTGTGCTGTGGAAATGAATACGAAACTGAAATCTTCGTCAAGCAATTCCTTCAAGTTTCTCGTCAAGAATGTTAGTGGGAACTAAGCTCATCTCCGAAATCACCCAGTTGACAGGAATGTTCAAGAAGTTCAGTCCACTAGGACTTAGTAATCCTTACGGGACTAATTCGCCTCGTCCTACAGAAAGCCAGACAACAAAATCTAACAATTTTCCACTGCTAGAACCTACAGAACAGTTTGAAGAGCATTCCAAGATTCACATTTTTCTCCTGCTCACCGCCTCATTATGTATTTTGATCAAAATTTGTATTGGCAGCAAATCAGTTTTCGACTACAGCGTCAACATCCTTTTGCTGATAACTTTCTCTGGAGTCGCACTAACCGTGGCAATTCACGCTAAGCATTGCGCGTCATTCTCAAAGCTACTCAATGAACTCATATCGTTCGAGAAGAGACATTTCCGTGCGGAAGATCTTGTCACACTCAAGCGTAGCAATGACCTTGTCATTTGGAGTTGTCGACTAACATTTTTCTGTTGTTTAGTTGAAGCTGCCATTATTCCCTTCACTGCTGTCATTTTTAACGCTCCTTGGAATATTGTTTCAGTCTCCGTTTTCTCCAGGTTGCCACTTTTCCTTAACATTCTCTGTAAACTTTTGGTTTTCTTCTGCAGCTACTGCGTTTGGCTAACCACCATGGAATTTGCGGCGACAAACACGGCCATTAATGTGCTGATTGGAACCTACTCGATTTACAGCACATTATTTATTTTGCACAGGTGAGAATTTTTTTTATTGAGTTTGAATAATATTTGAAAATGTGGTTATAATTTTGCATTATTTATCCGTATCATCAATCATCATAACAGGAAACTAAAGGTAGCCAAACACTCCTGGAGCTTCAGCATACAGATTGGAATGTATCGGAAAATCCAAGTGATTTCCCGTTTATACAACCACATTCATGAGAAAGTTTTTCTGCCCACTTTCACCTCCATCTGGTTGGCCTCGCTTGTTGTGTGCAGTTACATCGTCATTTCCCAAAACGACAGCCTCGGTATTGTTTCTCTGCTCGTTTTTTTCTTTCCTTCGCTCATGGCACAAAACGCGATTCTCTTTTGTCTTCACTTCCCCGCAACAATTTACTCAGAGAGCAACGCCGTTCTGAAGGAATGCAGGCGTGTTCTAACAAGAGTAAGTGGCGCTCCTAATCTAAGGAGATATCAGCAAGAGACTCGGAAGAAAATCCGTTCTTTGCAAGTTGTTCGCATTGGATTATGTCAGAACAATTTTGTGGACACGCTCACTCCTCTTACCATGGTGTCATTTGGAATAGATAAGGTGGTGAGCATGATTCTGCTAGAGTGAACCTGGGGTTGTTTAGTAATGTATATTTCATTTGTGAAACTATTTGGTCACATGCGCCATTCTCAACTGAACTGTTTGTATTATTTCATGTAAGATGTATTTCAAGATTTAACTAAAATGTATGTAACAATTATCTGCGAAATAAATTTATAAAACGAATAACTTCTTCATTATTCATTAGTGTGTAATTTTTTTTGATCGTCTATCAATTTTGATCCATCCAGTGTAAATGCATTAACTACCACCTCGGAAAATTTTGCTATTGTTTATTCATTGTTTAAACATGTCATTTAGCCCTGATATGTTTTCGTATCCTTCAACCATGGTATTACTACATAATGCAAGTATCAATTTTTAACACTCTTTCATTCGGTACTGTATGGACGATGATTTTTAATGTAAAACTTTAAAACATTATTCAACCTAAATTCTTCACTAATCTGTCCCACTGCTACTATTTGGATGAAACTGTTTGTTTTGTTCAATGTTTTAATTTGGTTTGGAGATTTTATTTAAAATCATAAACCCGGTTCTCAAAGGCATTGGTGGGAACTTCTTGTTAGGATTTTTCCCGAATAGCCCAGTCTGAGGTGAATCGAACGACATTTTGGTTGTTTTTATCAAAATATCGTCCGAATTTATTAGAGCGTGATTACTGGTATTCAGGTCCTATCCCGACCATGTTAAACACGTCGCAATGAGGGTCCTTTTTCAGGGCTTAATACAAAAGAAATGTGCCTTTATGTTAAAAACGTTCCTGAAGCCGAGACTTCAGGGCATCTTTGAGAAAAAATCTGGAGATGCCCTATTTTTTATTTTCGATTTTACACCTGTGGTGTAAATAAAATAAGATACAATGCAATGCATAAATAAAATAGGTCAATAAAATAGCATGTAATGTAATAAATTAAAAGCAAGTATGAATTGAGTTGTGGTCTAATCGCACCAACGCAGAGAATGCGAGATGCGACAGATAAAATATGTATGGCATCTCCATTCTGCTTGTTCGCACCAGGAAAACAAGCTGCAAAAAAAGCACAAAAAGTAGCAAAGATGCCACTCTTTTATCTGCTGCTTTATATTTTGCAAAGCCGTTCGCACCGACCAGCATAAAAAATGAAAAGCTGAAAATAGGTGATGCGCATCTCGGTTTACTCGGCTTCTCCGAGAGAGCCAAAAATGCAAAATGCAGCTTTTTCTTAAAACGGAAATGCGGGAATCCCATTGTTTACATTCTGAACCACGTTTTAATTAAATTTTCTTGAACTTGCCGGAAAGGGACGAAGACGGGATTTACGAACTTATGCGCAGAGCGGGCAATCGTCGTTTGTTATTCGACCCACTTGACACAAGAATCGTTATTTGGATCTTGAACTTGCCGGAAAGGGACGAAGACGGGATTTACGAACTTATGCGCAGAGCGGGCAATCATCGTTTGTTATTCGACCCACTTGACACAAGAATCGTTATTTGGTGTCCAATGGCTGGAACGAAGTAGCGAAGACTTGAAGGTCGGAAATTAAGACAGGTGAAGTAAACATCGTTTCGAGTTTTAAGATTTAAAATAAAACAAATCATTAATCATGTCGACATGAATTTTATCAATAGGCAAGTAGTGTAAAGAAAAATGGAAAAAAATTGACAGACTACGACCGGAAATTGAAATGTGGAGGTCGTTACTAACAACGAGTCGTAAGCGTAGTAATGTATAATTTCTATTTATTATGACGCCATTTATATTAACTTTGTCGAAGTCGATGATTCAGGGTCAGGCAATAAAGTTCAACGTCGAAAACGAAGAATACTATTTTTGAATGACTGTCGCCAGTAAACTAAAAAATCACCAAAATCAAAAGGAAAAGTGCAGATGAAAATTTCAACGATGCGGTTCGAACTCGAAATAATCTCGGAATATGACTGACTAAACTACTGGATTTATTGAATATTTAATTGTTTCGAAACAAAAATTAATTTAAATATCACCAATAACAATCCCAGCCGTCTCATTTTGCCAACTTACACTTTTTGTATTATTAAAATAAACCTTCCGGCACTCTCTCATCTGCTTCGAAATCCTTTCCTGAGCTGCCATACTTAGTAGTAAAATGTCAGTAAGAGCATCCGCCGGACCCTCATTCCTCCATACGCGTTCTCTTCGTCGCCGGCATCCGAAAAACCGGGCGGACAATCGAAAAACAGTGGAAGGTTTAATTAGTGACCACCTAAAATCTTTTTTCAAGATACAAACTGAAAACAAAAATTGTCGCGAGATACAACATTTGGGTAATGAAAGGTAAACCCGTGTTTCCATTAAACAACCTATTAAAAAGGTTATTAAAATCGGATTTTAGGTGAGTTTCGCGAAGGGCGCTCTAGTTAAAACTACAAAACGCTGTGGTCCCTTTCATAGAATTGGTGATCGAAAAACGGTGGAAGGTTTAATTAGTGACCACCTTAAATCTTTTTTTCAAGATACAGACTGAAAACAAAAAGCGTCGCGAGATATAATATTTGGGTAATGAAAGGTAAACCTATGTTTCCATTAAACAATTTATTAAAAAGGTTATTAAAAACAGATTTTACGTGAGTTTCGCGGAGGGCGCTCCAGTTAAAATTACGTAATGCAGTGCTCCCTTTCATAGAATTGGTGATCGAAAAACAGTGGAAGGTTTAATTAGTGACCACCTAAAATCTTTTTTTCAGGATAGAGCCTGAATACAAGGTGGGTCGTGAGGTGAAACGTTTGAGTAATGAAAGGTAAACTTGTGTTTCCATTAAACAATCTATTAAAAAGTCATTAAAGACGGGTTTAACGTGGGTTTTGCGGAGGGCGCTCTAGTTAGACGTACGAAAAGCAGTGATCCTTTTCCTAGATTTGGTGTCCGAAAAACAATGAATGGTTTAATTAGTGACCACCTAAAATCTTTTTTCAAGATACAGACTGAAAACAAAAAGCGTCGCGAGATACAACATTTGGGTAATGAAAGGTAAACCTGTGTTTCCATTAAACAACCTATTAAAAAGGTTATTAAAATCGGATTTTAGGTGAGTTTCGCGGAGGGCGCTCTAGTTAAAACTACGAAACGCTGTGGTCCCTTTCATAGAATTGGTGATCGAAAAACGGTGGAAGGTTTAATTAGTGACCACCTAAAATCTTTTTTTCAAGATAGAGCCTGAATACAAGGTGGGTCGTGAGATGAAACGTTTGAGTAATGAAAGGTAAACTTGTGTTTCCATTAAACAATCTATTATAAAGTCATTAAAGACGGATTTAACGTGTGTTTTGCGGAGGGCGCTCTAGTTAGGACCACGAAACGCACTGACACCGTTCATAGAATTGGTGATTTTATTCATATTAACTAATATCAGATTGGCATTTCTGAGACGGGAGAATTGTTTGGAATTAAAGTGGAAACGGTCGTGTACCATTACTCGACCATGGAGAAAGACAGACTCCGAAGGTTACTCTGAGAATGGTGAAAGCACTAAAACCAATGCAAATTCCGTATGGCTCGGTTGGTGTATTTACACAAGCTACGCGCACCGATTTCATCAAATCCCTCTTCGATCAGTCGCTCAGCCTAATACTTGTGTATAGGGCTGATATTTAGTTAGAATACAATACTACGTTTAATGTACGAACTTTTAATGCTACGAATATTTAGTATATACATATGTAGTGTAATTATACAAATGAATGTAAATATTAGGCCCACTTTACCAGAATTTTAAAATTTAATGTATTAATTTTATTAATGTGTAATATATTGATGGTTGTATTAATTATGTCAGATTAAAATAAATAATTATGTCAGACCGCTTAAAATAAATTCGCATAAATTAAATTAAATTTTGGCAGTTTTATTTTTTTTTAATACTCTCCACACATGAATTGCTCTTCTCGCCAAGATGTAGAAAATTCATGCTCGAGAAAGGCATTGTTCGTTCATTCACGCTAGGGGTGTCGCGGAATCCAAAAACTCGGAACGGAACGGAGCGAAACGGAACGGAACACTAATATTCCGTTCCGTTCCGATAGGAATATATTCCGTTGCATTCCGTTCCGATAAATTCCGATCCGTTCCGATAATTACGATAAGGAAATAAATACCCAATATTATTAACTGCGGGTCACCTTAAGGAGTTAATGTGCCTAAAGCAATGGTTGTAATTGTAAGATTTTCTCTTGTTCGATGGTTTATTTTTCTTTATAAATAGTGCTTCGATTTTATGGTTTACCTTTACCTGTTATTTGTTTTGTAATTTGTGTTTACTAAAAAGTCTAAGTTTTAATCAAATTCAAGTTTGTTTAAGCTGTTTCTAACCTAGAATACTTTCATTAGTATGATAATCTAATAACTGTTTTAGTCCTCAGCAATTTTAACATTAACAGCAAATACTTAATGTATATTAATACTAGGACACAGTGTGTCTATATTTGAGTTTTACTTATTTTTTGTAATATGAATATTTTGTTTAAATAATTCCCAGATGAAATTTTTGCGTTGATGATAAATATAAAATAATCATAACTAAAAATGATTACTTCAAGAAAACACGATAATTACGATTTGCTTTTAATTAAAATGTTAAGCATAATTACATTTATCCACGGCTCACTTGAATATTTTGTGGCGAGATCAGCTGTTGCATTAAGTCTTTTTGGAAGAAATAACAATATTGTAGTAATTTAGCTTAAAATTGTAATTTTGAAGTCATTTCTATAAATGGAAATCAATGACGATTTTATAATCTTGATCTTATCGGAATTATTGGAACGGAACGGATTTTATCGGAACGGAACGGAACAAATTCTTCTCGGAACGGAACGGATCGTTATCTCCAATTCCGATAAGTTATCGGAACGGAATATAAACGGAGTCCTATTCCGCGACACCCCTAATTCACGCATCATGACACGACAAATTTACAACCAGGGTGGCATTTATACAGTGGCAATTGTTTTGTCAAGTATCTACATTTTTAAACGTAATTTATCCATGTTGTGTTTGTACATCTTGGTATCATTACATATATGTATGAACGTGCGAGTTTGGACAATTTTTTGTTGTGAAAGATGAGATAAAGGATACAGTTTTCTGTAATGCTATTTATGCTTGATGGAGCTTTATGCTTTCTACAATGTTTTGTTTGATTGTGTCACGATACCTTTATATAAATTCATTTGAAGCCACAACCAGGAAAACTGCATCGTTTCTATCACGATGTGATTATAACAATTCTGAGACCCTGCAATTTGAATAAAACGATGATGATCATGATGACGGAAATATTTTATTGGATTAGGATAATCACAATGGAGATGGCTGCGAGATGGATTTGCAAATTGGATATAATGATAATATCAACATCAATTGCTCATTTGAAGTAGGAGAAACGGTAAAGGTGAAACCAGAAAAAATGGATGAAAAAGTCGAAGGACAAAACGACAACCATAATAATACAAAGACACAGAAATAAAAAGCAGGCTGACCTTGGGTTTGGTTGTGCCTTCTGTGAAAACTAGTTTTGCCGAAAAATTACAAAGGTTGATCATACAAGGACACACGTGCAGATAGTATTTATACATAAATGTATCTGCTTAATCAATATACTAGTATGGTATGTGAAAACAATTTCTCTCCCATGACGTGCTTGCCTGCAAAACCCATAAACCAGTCCAGCAAACACAAAGGTTTGAGTTCAACCACAAGCAGGAGAAAAGCAAGAAATTTGTTCGCAAATTCTCTCATTTGATTCATCCTACTCGACAGAGCTCGTTGTCCTGAGAGCGAGGAGAGAAACTTAAATATTTTTATTGTTGTTGTGTAATAATTGTGAATTTATTTTTGATATGGAACATCAAATCAAAAGTAACAAGAAACTTGCAGAAAACAAGGGTCCAGTGGAAGTGAGAAGTTTCTTTTCCCAATTTGCAGATATGGATACACCATCAACATTGCTTCCTCTAACTTTAATTAAGCAAGAATCAACAGACACCCGATTTCAAAAATCATCAGCGGAAAATAATTATTTAGAGGGAGTCATCCCATCACCAGGGTTAATGTTGCGTGATCTCTATCGTGAAAACTCTGATTTAAAGAGACAACTCGAGGAAACCAGACAAAATCTTAGAGATCAGCAGGAAACATTTTGGAGGCAAAAATTTGAAATGGAGCAAACTCTGAAACAACAACAGAATTTGTTGGAGGCGAGAAACAAGGAAATTGCAATTTTAAGACAAGCCATCAAAATTAACTGCTCACCTGTGATCCAATTGGAACCGTAAATTCTGAAAATACTAAATAAATATATCCAATACTTATTCAAATGTGTTCTTGTTAGGCAGCATATTTGTTTTGTGATGCAGAATTTAAACATTTATCAGAAAGCCGCATAGTAACAAAAATTAGAGGTCGTCTGAATAAAATTGTGCCGATTCCTAAACCTGTTTTTTATATTTGTGAATATACCTTTCGATCCAATAAAAAATAGCATGAGACTCTTCTCAGTCCACATTATATGCAAATAAAAGAATTTAAGTGAAGTTTCCCGAGTTTTATTTGCGAAGCCATATTTGCAAAAAAATGACGAAGCTCATATATATATATATCACATATTGTAATATTCTTACACCATATATTTTTAGCGGACCAAAATAACTCACGCTTTCTTACATCTTAGTATTGGAGCACCAATCCCAAGAAAGTTACTGGATACAACCGAACGACGCTCATTAAAAATACAAATACTGGGAATAAAAGCCATGAGCAATGGTGCCAAGCGCGGGCGAGTGCAAAACTGGAAGCACGCAGAAAGTAGGGAAACTGGTTCTCATGGATATATAAATTATTTTTTTCCCAATGAACTTGCGATTGCCAACAAGAATTTCAGGTTGAAATTTATTTTAAATGACTTTGAAATAAGTCAATGATATAAAGCATTTTCTATTAACTACACTGCTGTTGTGGCCAGATGGAATTTGTTGAGAGCAAATAAGTATATTTTTGTGGTTTGAGATTTGAGACTGTTACAGAAAGCAGAGGTCATTGAGAACAAACATTTTACTAGTGTATTTATTTAATTGAGTTTCCAGACTCTTCGGCTCTAATTTGATCACAAGTGTACAGTTTATTTTGATGTCACGTCTTAAAGTCGCAATTTCCTCGTTTCTTTCCTCCAATTTTGTTTGCAGTTTCTTCAAAGTTTGATCCATTTTTATTTGTTTCCTTGAAAAATGTTTGTGCTGAGCTCTGATATTAAATTTGGTTTCCTTTAGTCGCCTCTATAAATAAAAGTTTTCACGATGCTGAAAACACAACATTAACAGGGGTGATGGAATGACACCGTCTAAATAATCATTCTCAGCTGATGATTTTTTGAAACTGCAGCCGGTCGTATGCTGAACTTTGTTTCAATCGCGGTTGTGATGGTGGTGTATCCAAAATTGGAAAAGAAATTTCTCACTTCCACTCGACTCTCGTTTTCTCCAAGTTTCTTTTTATTTTCATTTTGAGGATCCATGTCACATGTATATTCACTCACAATCACAAGAACAAACAACAAAAATATTTTACTTTCTCCCCTCTGTCACGACAACAAGC
>VYYJ01004546.1:0-13132 GCA_021029165.1 Cyphoderus albinus
ATTATTAAATATCGCCACAATAAATTATCCGTTGCGATTTCAATTAAAATTAAATTTTCTTTGTGTCAAGACATTCTTATTTAGCGAGTTAGGTTAAATTCTTTACGCAGGCCAGAATTACCCTACATAGTATTAGATTTTGGAGTTTTAAACTTGGGAACCAGTTTCTTCACCAGCCGGTCAAATGTGAAAATCTGGAATTTCTTGGTGCCATCATGTCCATCAAAACCTCTGTGGTGGATACTGAACGTTTTTAGGGTCGCGGTAGCCTTGCTTCCCTTGGAGTTTCTTCCGTGATTGATCTTATACAGCACTAGGTAGCTGGTTAAAACTTCTACCCACGCCTTAATGTTGTGAACGGTTGAACCGAATGTGTCCACGTTTACTGATGTCATAGCTTATTTTCAAAATATACATATTGTATGTATAAAATTATAAGTTTAGATAATTTTTCAGAAAATGACTGCAAAAATGGAAGAATGTGGAAATTTTATTCTTCTGGAAGGAAATATTACCAAAAGAAGTGTTTTCTATTTTTAGCTCGGAGTTTGTTTGTGTTTCCTTGACTTGGTTGTTTATGCAGTGTGGTCTTGGACGTGAGTGATAAATATGATATGGGTGCAAATATTCAACTGGAAATGTGTTGAGAGCGGAGACAGTGTAAGGTTTGAATGTGGGAGCAGGCTAAATCGTGGAAAAATTGTGAATTGAGAGAAAATGAGTATATAATCTTATTTTATATGAATATATAAAGTCCGTTAAGTATTATCGTGGCAGACGTGGTTTGTTGATGTTTTGCATTGGTTAAGGGTTTGGCCTATGAAATTTAAAATTTGACTTTTTAGTGACCTTTGGTTGAGTCAGTTACCCATGATGCATTTATAATTATGCTAGAGTGGTCAGCAAGTAGTGGCAGCTGCACGATATGTGTAGGAAAGAGAGAAGGGAAAGGAAATTGTGGAAATAAATGCACATTTGCTGCATCTGCTGTAATGGCCATTGCCGCTTATATTACGGTGTTCACGATCATGACAAGAAGGCAATTATTTATGTTACTGCGGAGTTTCCCGAATGTCTATACAACCACACAAAATTGTTTGTTTACATATTTATGTAGTAGAGAACCTCAGTTCGGTTTCTCTCTGCACTATAAAAAACCAAATTCTTTCACTCACTCAGTCTTTAACGTAAAATCGCTTCGATAAAACCTCCAGTAAAACGTTAGCTAAGATTGAAGGTGAAAAAGCTATGGTTAATGTTCAACGTAGCTTTATTTTTTGAAATATAAATAAATAATTTGTGCGACATTGCCCTTGAACTCTGCAAATACAAGATTCGTTTTCAACATTGCGACGTCGTACACCAAATACATACTATAAATGAATGGATAAATGTCGCTCTATAACTTTCAAATTTACTTCATTAGAATAGCTGTAGCCTTGCTTCCCTTAGAGTTTCTTTCATGGGTGATCTCATGCACAAGTAGGTGGCTGGTTAAAACTTCAATTCACGCTTCTATGTCGTCAACGGCTGAATTGAATGTTGGCAAGTTTACTGCTGCCATAGTTTATTTTCAAAATATACAGATTGTATCTATAAAATTATAGAATTTTAAGTTTGAGAGATTTTTCAGAAAATGGCTGCTAGAGTGGAATAATGTGCAATTGCTTCCTTTTGATAAAGTTCTTATTGATATTGCGTCAATCTTGTTCACAGTGAATTGTTATTGTGGTGAGTCTTATTCATTCAAGATAAAAAGAATGTTCATGTAATGTGCCAACATGATGCAAAGTGATGAGTTCATGTTGTGTGCTGTGTGGTGTAGTGAGTAGGATGATGAGAGTTGCATGGTAATAATAATGCGATCGTAGCAAAAATCACCCAAGTCGATTATTGTAACCGGGACTTCTTCATTATTTATTGAATTGCTCGTATTTACTTTAAAATCACAGTCAAATTTGTTGCTTAACACCTAACCTAAAACTATGGCATCCTCTGCAGAGTAATTGAAATTGACGATTGGCTGGGTTGGACGTACAATGCATAAGATACAATTATGGAAGTCAAGGATTGTTTATCTATTTTTGAAAACCCAAAAATACAACGCAATTTTATGAATTTTGGCGTCAAGGAGTAGCCAGCCCAGAAAAGTTTGGTGATGATCAGTGTTAACTAAATCGTTAAAAGAAGAAGACGTGTCCCACAAACGTTCATCTTCATTTCTTAGTCACTGAAAGAGAACAATCAAGCATAAGCATTTTCTAACCAACAGGTAACACATTTGTTTCTTTATTGCAGGGTGGGATTAGAAGATTTACGGGACTTTTACGTTGCTTTACATGAACGCAGAAAGCTAAGCTAGGTCACGAGTGTTATATATCACCAAAAAGTAGAGTAGAATCAATTTTCAGTAGAATATAATGTTAAAATTTTACGGTTATCGGTAAAATGGTCTTTCACGTACCGGTAAGGTCAGTAAAAGTGAACATTGTTCTACTTTTCAACCAATTCCAGGCGCGTGCAAATAAAATTTACAGTTTCTTTCGAAACCTGCTATTGAGGTGAAAGAGCAAGCGATTCTGCTCGGATACCGATAAATATTAATTAAAAAATATTATTTGTGTTTTCTGACGCCATTTTCCCTACAAGACCCATAAATTTTTCTGAAGACACCATTTAACGTTTTTTACAAGAAACTCTCATTTTCATGAGAATCAAGACCCCCTTGGAAAGTATTATTTTGGCAACTTTCACTTCCGGTCCTTCTAAACTCAATCTGGAGGCACCCTAAATTTTTTAAAATTTCTACAATGTTCGACTAAAATAGGGCAGTTTGGGATACATAACACTGGTGACCTTTAAGTTTCTGATTTCACATAAAGTAGTTTAAAAGTCTTGTAAATCTTTTAATTGCAACCTGTACATATGTATTTGAATCATCTTCATTAAGTAACTTGAATTTGGTGTATTTATTTTTAATTTCCATTGTACCATTTTTACTTATCTAATTAGTCCAAAATGGCAGCGGGTTTACAAGATCCACAGTCTAAATTTCAATTGAACGGCAACCATGTTAGAGGTCGTTTGGACGGTTTTCGCATGGAGAATAACTACGACATGCGAAAACATCAGATCGATGCCGTTTTTGCAGTGGATACTTTGCTAAGAGGCGATGAAGATGGGGAGGTCCACCAACCAACTGTTATTGGGGCGCCCACCGGATTCGGAAAATCGGGAATGATTTGTCTGCTTCCGTTTGTTTTAAGATCTCGCAAGGTGTTAATTTTAACTCCTTCTTTAATTATCACAGAACAACTAGCAAAGGAATTTGGAGCGAATGGAATGAACAACAGTTTCCTCAGCCAAAGAGAGTTGTACCAAGAAGAACATCTTGACAGGTTACTTGAGTCCGTTACGATAATACGCAAGGCCGGAGACGTAAACGACAATCCGTCTAATCTTGTCATCGTTAACGCCCAAAAGTTTAGCGGAAGGACGCAAAATTCTCTTACAAATGGAAATGGTGTTGTTATTCCAAACGTCCGTGAGTTTTTTAGCAAGTTTGATACACTGATAGTGGACGAAGCTCATCATTACACTGCAGAAACCTGGCGACGCATTGTGCAGGAATTCAATGTTTCTGTCCCTGGATTGAAGAAAAAGTCGGTATTTTTGTCTGCGACGGTATACAACAGAGAAAGGGAATTTATACTGCCAGACATTGAAGGAGGACTACTGCGTATGGCTTATAACATCAGATTGGAAGATTTACAAGGTAAACACTTTTTCTCACTTTTAATTGTTCAATATTTAAACCTTCTTTTGAATTAGGTATACACATCAGGCGTTGGTTATTTCCACCGTACACTGGTGATCGTGATGAAAACACACTATATCGGCTTATTATTGAGAAACTGGAGAGCCATGAGCAGCAAGCAAATAACGCGTTTGTCCCTCAGGCATTTATTGTCACTCGTACAAAAGACGAGGCAAACGATTGGAAGACAAAATTAAACACCGCAGCCGGGAATGAGAGATTCGCCCTTACAGCTTTAAGTAGCGATCGCCCTTCTGTTGCCGATACTACCATATTGCAATCATTTAAGGATGGAGAAAATCAACACTTTCGGGTTGCAATAACTTGTGGAGTTGGACAGTCCAACTTGGACTGGAGGGATATGACAACAGTAGAATCACTTTGTGTGTTTTCCTCATGAAATCCAAAAGCGTCCGTGTGGTAACCCAATTTGTTGGAAGATGCTTGCGATATCATCCTAGAGAAGAACGCCCGGGAATTGAAGCAGAAGTGGTGAGTTTTGTTGAGGGTTATGACCCACAGGAATATTTGGAAAGATTAGCAGGAGAGGACGATGATGCATAATATATGTATTGTTAAAAATGGGTAGTAATTTACGTTAAGTTACATAATTTACAAAATAAATGCATTATAGCCGCGTTAAAATTATCACCTACTTTTATTATCTTCGCAAGTCCAAACCTTTCTGAATAATCTTTATCATAAACTTGTTATCACTAATACACATGTTGTTATCAATCATGGGTCCTGGACACTTTCAGAGACAAAATTATTATTGCTTGCTCGATTAAATAACAGTATAATTTAGATGTTTATCTACACTATATCTTTGGTCCATGTTTTAGTGGGGCCAATAAAGCTTAAAATAAAATAACTCCATTGTTCTATTTACTTCCTCCCACAATGTTCCACTCTTAACAATCTATGGGCTTTTTATAGGCAAGCTGAATAAAATTGATTGCAATTCATGAAACTTGTCATATTATATTGATTTATTCCCCGCCATTTTTGTACAAGCTGTCATGTATTGGTTGTGAACCGAATTTGCTTATTTGGAATAAGCAATAGTTTAAACATTTCATCATAGCCAAATCAATGTCACAAATAACACATTGAATGTCAATTACCGTGTGCCTGTGATGATCTGTAAGTTAAAGTATGGATCGTGCAATAAATAACTAGGAAAAGCAATAGAAAAAAGAGAATATAATTTTGCAGTTAATTTAAACCATCGTACAAAAACTTTAAGCGCGTTGGGGTTGTATGATTTTAATCCCATTAATTGTAAGTAGGATGAGAACCATTATTTCTAAATGATTTCAACATTTGCATTGCATCACAATGGTAATTAAGATATGAAATTTTGGAATTACGAAAGATGTTTAAATTAGATTTTGTAAACAGGTCGACATTAAATATTAACATCAACATAATATGCCACGTATTCAACAACTTAAATATCTCATTTGAAAAGGATTGTATTTTCAAACGTATTAAAATGATGGTACTATTAAATTCAATAAAGTTTGTTGGTTTCAAGTATCTCATTATTTGTTATTGCACCGGGATCACAAATGGGGAAAATCTCCGGGCAGCGTTGGGTAAGCAACTCCGTAAATAATTTGTTTGACTCAAACATATTTGATACCAAAACTTTTTATTGTTATTTAGTCGATCAAGATGGAGTAAACCCGAGTACGGACATAAAAGAATTCCGTGGTTGCAATTATTACAGTATCAGTCAACGACACTGTCAGAAAGGGTTAGGTGGGCGCTGCACTTGGGCCTGTGGAAGGTGCATCGAGAAGCCTGTCAACGATACAGCGGGGTGTTATGAAGTGTGTGACTACTGTGATTGCTTGGAGAAGAAAGGTTGCATAATACTCGAGGAGAACACACCCTGCCGGCAATCCAGTAAGTTTTAAAATATGTCCGATGATTGAAGCTACTAAAATTTATTTTTACTTAATCTAGTAACATGTCGGTGGCGTCGGAAGTGGGGGAGGACGTGTCCCCCCTAGATTTTGAAATTTAACATTAAAATATGGGAGGGGCGGGGTTTAAAATATATTAAGAGGTACAAATGTCCCCGCTCGTCCCCCCTACTCCGACGCCATTGTAACATGTTATTACAGAAATCGATCACTCAAACAAAATGGAGCGAAAATGCAGAATCAACTATGACGAATTACATCCATGTGAAATACTCACGGACAAATATATTCTGTACGACGGTGGAATTTGCTTTGTTCCCGCCGAAACTCACCAAGGTTAAACATTAAACATATATCACATGGCAAATTAGGAAAACAAATATGATTTTGTTGTCGGTAATTTTAGATTGTCCGGAGTCGGAATTTTTGGTGGGAATTAACCTTAACGGAGAATTGTATCAGGGTCCAGATAACATTTTATACGACGCTGAAGATCCCTTTGCCAACCCTAACCGGATTCCATACTCCTGGACTATCAAAATGGTGAAATTAGTTGACAATGCAGAAGTCGAGATCACACAAGAGGAGGCTCCATTGTATAAAACATGGGTGGAACTTTACGCCAGGGATGCGGGTCCCAGTGACTGTCTTCACTACGAAGTGCCGGATATCGTGCCAGGCGCCAGATACGAACTTGTAATGAGCCTGATTGAAGACGAATGGTCACGTTTACTTATACGGGTTTGTTCTTTGTTTTTAAAAAAAAATCCTTTGCTTCAGTTCACCTTCGCACCACAGAATATTTTTACAGATGTTTACCTTAAAAATTGGCAAGTTGAAGTTGACACTCCCAATAAAACTGGATGACTACCCTTTTCAAACAAGCTCATATTGGGGGAAATTGAACCGAGTGTACGAGATTCGAGTTGTATTTTTTATTCGTGAAGAGAACGGCAGAACGTATTTAGATGCAGTGGGAAGCGAATATTTAGTGAGTGTTCCAAGGGAAGTGGGTCCCTTGAATATCTCGCTCTGCACCCCCGTTAGATATTGTTTTGCCTTCCGAACAAACTTTCATCTTGCCGCTTTCTACATCACACGACTTGTACCCAAAGGTTGGATTTATTAAAATTTACAAATCTTGTACTATTTGTTTCATAGACGGCGAAACCGGGGGATGAGGCGGTATGTTTCCCTTGAATTTTGAAATTTAAAATTACGCATATGGGAGCGGCAGGGCTTAAAGTACATTAAGAGATACAAACGCCCCCTCGTTCCCCCTGCTCCGCCGCCACTGATTTGTTTGCTATAACTGTGAGTACTTACATAATCATTTTGGAAGGGGACAAATGCGGCAACCATAAAGATCTCTGTGCTTGCGCCGAGGGACCATCGAGCGATAAGTGTTACTGGAACAGTCACTATGGATCTTGTAAGCATGATATGACCCTTGGGAAATCTGCAGAAGATATTAAACAGGATGAAATGTTGCATGGAATGCGTTATCCAAGCCTTCGGGAGAACGATGAGTTTAACTGTCTCCATGGAAACCATTACTTCATCTGGACATTTGGTCGCCCTTGGATTAAAATGTTGGTTTCCACCCACGACGGTGGGTATCAAAGATGTGCCGTGGAGCCCATTCTCGCACGGAATCTTAACGGGAAGAGTGTAAAGGACGAGACGGAATTATTGGAGTACGAGGCAGATAATTTGAGTTTCATTGATTCAGCTGCCGTTGAGAAACCGGCAACTGTCCTGGCAATTGACTGGAACACTGAAAATGACGCTTCCAAACCAGGACTCTGTTCAGAAATAGAAAATAGTTTGGAAATCCGTGACGACGAGAAATGGGTGTATTTCACCATGATGGAAGCAGGACGAGGTGGTACGAAGTCACCGCTGAAAGTGAAGATGGTGGCGATGGCGAGTGCTTGACGTTTAAAGCGGCTGTGAATAAAGGAGGCAAATACCAACTCAAGATAAAGGTCATGATACCTTGGTCGGACGAGCCGAACCAAAGGGTAAGCAAAAATTGATATATATTTTATTATGTTAAAACCATGGTTACAAAATTTGCATTCTTTTATGTAGGTGTTTGACGTCATGATAAACAAAATCGTCGTCATGGGAAATATTGACATGGCAAAGCTTAACAACGGAGAAAAATGCAATCCAACAGAACTCGTACTATTTTTCAAGATCAAACATGGTTCCGAAGAAGACGCTTTTCAGGTGATTTTGAACGGCAGAGTTCATTCTGTGTTCAAATTGGATAGTTTACTAGTTTCGTTCTGTAACAGTCCTTGTAAATCTGTGACGTCAGGATTTATTCTCGGTGGATTTACAATATTTAGATATTCATAAGTGAAGATCGAGTAAATGCAAATGCTACAAAATTGTGGCCTTCACTAAAATTCACCTACTGTAATTGAATAGTTACACAATTGGTTTAATAAATTTACAAATTCGATTCTTTGTGTAATCAAATTATGCCTACAATTTGATGTAATCGTACTACGATTCGTACTGTCATATTAAACTCATACTTAGCCGACACATTTTTCACTCAGAAAAGATTTACTACTGCAGTACCAGCAATGTTAAAACTCACCGGGGTGACGTTTTTAATTCTTGTTGAGGCGAGCTTTTCCTTGGCTTCAAGTAATCTGTGGGATGCCTTGGCCACTGATATGGGAATCGACCCAAGTGGGCCAGCTGTGGCACCGTCGTACTACGAAGGTAAATTGTGTTCACAGCCGGACATAGTCTGTTACACTTGTGAGCAATTCAACGAAGATCCGGTGGGCTGTACTAGTAGACCAGAGTGTGTATTTGATTGCTATTACTATAAATGCAAGGACATGGAAGACCCTTCACTCAGTACTAAACAAACATCTCAAATTTATTTAAGAATTAATTTTACTGCAACCAAATATAAATAATTTCTTTCTGTTTCTAATTTTAAATTCCAGTCCATAGTGCAGCCAATTGCACAACTCAATGTTATAATCCCTGCGGCTGCCAACTCTACGCTAATTGCTTCTATTCAGAGTGGGCTGAGAATGAATGGATTAAACCGACACCGCAATGTGTCACAGGTAAATATGCATACACTTGTTGTGAACTGCGAGTTGTAAAAATTTAGTATTTTATAGAAAAAATACTTTTCCAGCGGAATCATCGCCTGGACTGGATGAGACGAACTTTCGAACAAACGAATGTTATAGGGGAAGCAAGGAGCCTTACGAATATTATTACTCTAGGGGAAAGCTCAGCCCTTTAGTTAATCAAGATGACAAAGGTTAACTGAAATCAATTTGTCTTTTTTTCAGTTCAATTCAAAATTTAGAAAATAATCTAATCGGAAGCTAAACTGTAGGTCCTTGTGAGGTAGAGAAAATAGCAGGAGAATATATTCGGGAATTTGAAGGCGCATTTGATCACGATAGGAGCCATCCTTGCGTTTTTCTATCATCCGCAATTAGTGACACGTTTGGTGAAAATCCTTCAACTGGGGAAACGTTTGGTTTCTTCGAGTTGGTGGTAGTTTTTGACAAACTCGATGACTGGCTTCCTGCGGGAAAGCACAGGGTAAAACGTCCATGTGTTAATACAAATTACATTTTTTAAATTCAGACATTACCAATGATTCCACTTAACTACCTGCTATTTCTATCAATCTAAAGGTTTTCAGCCTGTCCATTTTCAACGCAGCCAAAATGAGCTTGACATTGAGAAGAAACGACTTTCCGGACGCTGAGAAAATTAAAATTTATTGGAATTTTATAATGGGTTCCCGCAGTACAAATGCCTACTTTCCTTACAGATATTTACAAGTAAAAGCACTTAAACCGTCCGGATATTATCTACGCCTGGATCTTCTTGAAATTTCACTTTGTGACCAAGCTTTGAATAGCTGCTTTAAAGAAAATGGCGTGGTGAGACCGGCGTCAGTTACATTAAATAAATTTAAACCAGAAAGATATTCAAAGTCTATGTTAGAACCATTGAAAATGTACACTGCGTCTAGCAGACAAAAAGCATTACATAGAGCATCTGCGTAGTTGTCTTAAAATCGTCACGAAACGGGGTGTTAAAGTAATAAAAAATTCGGCAATGCACAGAACACAACCATACTACTACAAGAACGAGCACTTAAGAGGAAAAATGTGGCACAATCCATCTAACCAATCAGAGTAAATTAAGGTCACTGGGGGAAAGTGAGACTATTTAATATATATTCTGTTGGATGTCTCACTTTGCCTCGAGCAGTAACTCTAATTATCTCCGATTGGTCCAGGCGGCCGATGGCTCATGCTCGTTAGTGTTAAATGATCGTTCATGTAGTATATGGTCATGTTCTGTGTCGGCAATGTAAAGCTAGCGGGTATATTGTAGTTAGATACATATATATTACTAATCGATCATCGCTCTAACTTTACTTTAGTACATCTAACAGTAACATGTAACTGTCATTGATTGGTATTTTCTGCCGCTACAATATATTTTAACATCTGAGCTTTGCATTTTAATACAGCAGATCAATTGTGAACTGCTAACAAAATGTAACGAATCCTACAAAACTTACCAAGTTACTTGCTAGCAGTTAGACAATATCGAATTAAGTTTATTTGTAGATGCTGTCCTTGGTCTAATTAAATAATATGATAATGATACAACTAAGGTAATTATGATGTAATGGCACTGCTACAAATTTAACACGGTCATACCTTAAGAACTACTTCCATTCTTTTCTATAGAAAAACGTTTAGCATTTACTCAAAAAAAATGTGTACGAAATCTTCTTAGGGTGATATTTTTAATTCTCCCCCATGCGAAGTTTATCTCGGCTTTGATGAACCTGTGGGATACCTTGGCCTCTAATATGGGATTTGGCCTTAACGGAAGTATAGAAGAAACAAATACCAGACGATGAAGCACAAAGGCTGAATCTGAAACGAACTCAGCTTACCAAAGAAATGTGCTTCAACGTTAAGAAACAAAATACCTACGATGATTCTGTCTTTGGTAGATTTATCAAAAGTGATTTAGCTGATACCAGTAGAAAGCAGGGTTTGACTTACAGCATTCCCATTAGGGATGGACAATATATGTTGATAATCAAAATGGTAGATCCCTCTTTGGAGAATATTGGCGATCGTGTATGCAATACAATCATATTATGCTTTGTCCTTTAAAAGAATATATATTTATTCTATGTTCTTATACAAAGCTCTTCGACATTGAGCTGGGCAGGGTAACTCTTAAAAGCAAGGTGGACATTTTTACTTTGAGTTTGCGAAAATTAACTACTAACTACTACAACCATGCCTGTGCAACAATTCAGTTCTTACTGATTTTCAAGGTCTCCGATAACAAAGTGTATCAGGAAAACCACATGATGACATGGCTTAAACCGGAGAAATTACACTTTCATTTTGTACTGGAAGCTGTAGCAAGTCAAAGAACTCGAACTTTATTGTTAGCGCCTTTACCATTTTCAGAGAAGTTTACTTGAATTCATTGAACACTACTTTTATACTCTTCGACATTGAGCTGGGCAGGGTAACTCTTAAAAGCAAGGTGGACATTTTTACTTTGAGTTTGCGAAAATTAACTACGAACTACTACAACCATGCGAACTCGAACTTTATTGTTAGCGCCTTTACCATTTTCAGAGAAGTTTACTTGAATTCATTGAACACTACTTTTATGCGCAATATTCATGAAACCTTAATTTAAAATAAATCAAATGGTTTTACTCATGTATAGTATGTATTAAGCAATTTTTTATAGTTTGTCGTGTTACACTGTCTTCATAAAATATTTGCAACTCTGGATTTGCTGATGGATTTTAATCTTTCACTTTTGGAAAATGTTAATTGCTTTGAAATGAAACATGTTCCTTTGTTTGTGGCAATGGTATGGTAATTTTAAATGTTTTGTGTTTTTAAATACAAGCGACAAGTGACAATATAAGTGACAATTTGTTTTTTCATTCAGATACATCTGGTGAAGGACTAACTGACCGTGAATAAAGTTTTTTCGGTAAATGCAAATGGCAAAATGAAATGGTACAAAAATTGTATTACCGATAACATATTATTATCAGTATCATGACGATTCCCATTATCTCCGTGTAGTTGATTTATGCCAATGTAAATAACGCTATAAATAAAAATGTTGCAGTTTCAGAAACAATTTTATTTACACAGAATAATAAGGACAACACTAATTTTTGCATAGTTTGTGTTGTAAATTTTCTAATTGCAATTCAAGTAATTACGAACAACGTTTAAAATTTTCACTCACTTTAGCTAGTGAAAAAACCATTTTGGGTTTTAAAATAAGGAACCGATGCGGTTTTCGTACCTTGTAGCAAACATATTAAAGAGTGGAAAATGCAATGGATCATAGTTGAGGTTGAAAACGACTTGCTCTTGCTCAGCGCTGGAACCCTCCATCTTCTTCTTCTCATTTGCAGCCCATTCATCGTCATCCGTGTCTTCATCATCGTTGATATTGTTGTCTTCAGCTGCGTCATCGCTATCCTCGCTGGTTTCGTCACATGCGTTCCATCGTGAATCCTTCACTTTCTTCACAATCGTTCGAATGGCCTCCTTAAAACCGTCGCGATTCCCGAAAACCCATACCAAGTCATCGCTACTCCCAGGAACGTCATATCTTTCCCGCTGATATTTTTCTAACTGCGTCTTGATAATATTCAGAGTGAATTTACTAAATGGAGTTTTCAGTGCCTGGCACACTTGATACCTTCCATTTGTAAATTTCTCTCTTGGCTGCGTCTTACAATGTCCAACTAGTGACCATTTCTGTTCTTGCTGTCGGTTCTTGTTCAAACACAACAAATAAATATAACCGGAGGTCTCGTGTGGGGCGGGTCCAGCTTCGAAAATAACTTGGGCCTTGTCTGATAGCAAACGGCGTGGATTTGCATTTTTATTTTGTGCTGATTTTTTCTCCACTTTTGGTTTTGGTCTGGATCCACTAAATAAAAAATAATTTTTTTACATGAAACTTTTTTCTCTCAATTTGTTGAATTTTCATATTTACCAATATACACAATATTTACCTGGCTTGCGATTGACTGTTATTTCTATTGCTACTAGATCCCGGAGATTTATACTTTGAAATAAGTTTTTTCACCAGCTGGTCAAGTGTGAAGTCCTGTAATTCCTTTGGAGACACCATATCCATCAAAACTTTTGTGGTGGGCACACCGATTGACTTAATTAGATGATTATATGCCTCGCCTCCTTTAGAGCGTTTGCTTTCGTAAATCTTGTGCACTTTTAAGTGACTTTTAAAAACTTCAATCCAAGCTTCAATGTCGTCAACGGCTGGATTGAATTTCGGC
>VYYJ01004547.1:0-13132 GCA_021029165.1 Cyphoderus albinus
GCATTATCACTTAGCTTTCTCTTTTTTCTTCTACTTTCATTTTACGTGTTGGAAATACCAACAAAAAACAGGAGAAAATAAATCATTAATTGGATAAAAAATATAAGAGTGACAGTTAAAATATAGAGGATATTGATAAGCAGTTTGGGAGCAAATCTACTTTTATTTTGTGTGTACTTACACAAAAAACATTTTGACAATGCATTGTCATGCAATTCACTTCAATAGATACCTTCAATGAAACCGTCACTTAAGGTTTGACTTGAGTGCATTTGTGTTACCAAACGTAAAGCAATTACTTCATTATATGAAATATCATCAGGCAAGATAAAACCACCACCAGTCGCCCATATCCTTTTGCCTTGATGCATCACTCAACTGTCAAAAAGTTTGCAAATTAAGTTACTGCACTACCTGTATGAAACTCGGTGATTTGCAGTCTCATTTTAAATTATGGCTTTTCATGACACAAAAACTTGCTCATCTTCAACTTAATATATCCGACACTTGATATCACCCCAAATCAAAACTTACCTACGAAATTTCAAACGCCGAATGCTGGTATATTTTTCTATCTGGCATCTTAGTGTTACACCTATTCAATTTTTAAATATGCAATATAATTTATGTAATATACATTTATCAGTGGAATGATGCAATAAAATGGGATTCTATGAACGTGTCCGACGGAAAGCCACCCGAACTACATTTTGTCTAAACCAAAAACTTGCAGGAATGATTTTATATTTGGGAGATTTGTCGAGTGATTTGTCGAGTTCCAAGGCACAAATCCCGATGGTTTGTTTCAATTTATTATTTAAATCGGTTCGTTGTTTTCTAAAAGTAGCCACTGCGGACGTTTGTCTTTGATTTCACGTTATTTCGTTATAAATGCGAAAAATACACATACAAATGCATTAAATAACTTCATTATTTCCGATATGTAAATACTCCTACGGGATATGCAATCATGCAATAATGAATAAATTATCTGCGATGGAATTTGATGCAGAAAATGCACAAAATACACGGTTGTGGCAATTTTATCTGGTTCAGAAAACCTCAAATTTTCATTTTAAACACCAATAAATGAAAAGGTTTACAACGACTCCGTTTCAATTTTGCTTTCGATATGTTGAGTAGACATATACACTTGTGCTACTTATAAACAACTCTGAAGTTGGATTTAATCAAATGAATAAGTTGAATTTTTATTTAATTATAATTATTACTCACAAAGTGAAGAAACAGAAGAATAAGCATCATCTATTTTTTGTATAGAACTGTGTTAGTTTGTAATTTTTTAAAGTGGCGTCGCATGATTCAACTCTATTTAATTGTGCATTATTTGCGTAAGGTTCGGCTGCTGAGGATGGAGATTTCGGAACATGACAAATTTCATGTCTCGTTTGTGATTGCAAAATCATACACATCAAACTTTGCGTTTCTTTAAAGACAATGTTTCTTGCTGGTTCTCAGGAAGCCACTATTCCACCGGATTTGACGATTCTGTCAAATTAGTGGATGACTGGAAATTAGTGGAGTGAAATCCTCTTAACGATATGGACATGTCGTTCCATGACAGGACTTTTTCTTCTTTACCACTAAAAATTACTCAAATATTTTAAATTGCGTTTTTACATCACGTCTAACAAGCATACAGCTTGCTATTTTCACTTGCTATTTCCACTGGCTCTAACTTTCTTCTCAAATGTAAAATCTTTTGACGCTGGACACTGCGTTTGACAGATTATTCTCGGGGTGCATTGTTAAACTTGCTGAACGACCGATGTAGACACTCTGAAACTTGGTTTAGACAGATTATTTGTAGTAGTATATCTCTTCAATTTTTGCTGTGGTATAAAGCAAAGGTAAACCATATTCAGCTGCGAAAGGTAAGTGACCCTTTATAAATAACTTTCACTTGTAGTAGTCAAAAAACTCATTATTATATTGTCGCGTTGTTGGTTGGCATATTCCTGGAAGAGAAGTGAAGCCAGCATAAGCATGATCATTACAGCCACCGATAACCATAAAAACTAAAATTCAAAATATAATTTCTACATTTTTTCTTTTTGTTATAATAGAAGATTGCGAATTTCAATCCCAAACCATGCCTCATTTCCAGTAATAAATACTACATGGGAGTAAATGTAAGTTAAATGGACCTTCTATATATGGTAGCTAGCTAGATTGTGCCATTATTAGGTAATCTCATTCATTTTATTGAACTAAATATTTTGGTGCAATTAGTGTTTGACGAAAGTCAAGTAAATTGGGATTTTTTAAAAACCAATTCCAAAACTTTCTTTAAATTTATTGCGAATAGTTCATTTGCCAAATTCGCCGCATAAAGTACATTGATTTATTATAGATTACCAAATAGAATGACACAGTACACAGATTATCGTATATGACGGATGCGAGAGGAACAGGAAAAATATATTTTGCCAGACGCAGGCAGACTTTAATAAGCATAAAAGGACTTTCATTCCTGCTATTTTCCTATTGCAAGCTGTTTCAGCTCACAGTAAATTTCGTTTATGGAGCCGAGTCCCAAAAATAGAAAATAGATGAAATCAGTAACAAGTTATACATATTTTTGATCGGTATAACACGAGGAATGCTAATTTACTTACATTTGTTGGCCGACAGTTAGGGTTTGGCTACCTTTTTTTCGAATTGACATTAAACTGATCAATAGTTGTTATATTCGTTGAGAAAACCTGACCCTAATATTATTTTTGGCCAAGTTGAGGTGATATTACTCCGATTCGGACAAAAACGGGCAATATCCTTTGTAGCATCAAATAGAGCAAGTTTTACTTTTCTTAAATCTGGACTCCACTCCTTGGAAAAATGTGGACATTTTTTTTAAACGCATTTTTGTAATTCGTGTTTTTGTTAAATTTTGTTTGATGTAGCCGCCATTTAAAATGTTTATTAACACGCTTGTTAGTATACCGTTGAATTTTAACTGTAAATGACGATATTAAACATATTTGAATACCGTACAAGCTATAAAATGATTAAAAATAAACTTTTACTCGTGGAAACACGTAGGATTATGTTTTTAATTAAAAAACATTTGGTTACTTTAACGTCACTTAAATTATTTTGAAACAAGTGGTTGTATCTGTAAGGGTTGGGACGAAATATCCATGTTGCAGCATCTTGGTTCCCATATATTGGGAAAACTCGTAGTGTTGAGAATCCACTGTGCAGCTGCTTGTTGCTGAGTTTTAAGTATTGCACAAATCCTTAGGGAAAAGTTTTTGCACCCAAGAGAAAACGAGTTTTGAGTACCATTTTTGTCTGTATTACTTCGTCGGAAACTGCGGACCTACTCTAAATTTCATTGTTACTTTAACGCTGCTTTATTATGCCACTTTTTGTTCATTCCTACCTGAAATTTTTTTCACTTAACTTTCACACCCGGTACCGGACACAAATTTGAGACTGGTTCTCAATATAATTTAAAATGTGAAAGTAAATATTTACATTAGAGAAAGTTCAACCTTATTTAAATTCTTCAACCTGCTTCTAAAAGCAAATGAAATATTAGTAAGGTCAAGACTTGGCCATTTTAAACCACATATGTATGTAATTTTCTTTAAAGTATCTTGAGGTTCCGAACTAGGATAACAATTATCACTGAATATTCACCCCGCTTAAACATTTTTAGAGAACCACGGCAAGGGTCATTGGAGACTGTCAAAAGCACCTGGCGCCAGATAAAAGTGAATTCGGTGAAGGTAAAAATAATTATATTTTCATCCTGCACGTCTAGGTGAGCTTTTCTCCACCTTACTTCAGTCCATTTCCCTGCGGTCATATTAATCCACGTTCCGGCTGGACTAAACTGGTTAACAATGAATTGTGACTCAGCAGACCATCATTAAAGCAAAACGATGAAAATCATAAATGGACAGCTGTTCTGTCCGTAAATATCCTTTCCGGAGCCGGGGACTACTTTAGTTGAAGTAGGATTCCGAATCGTAAGTTCATGGCGGAATCGTTCGCTACGTCTGGAAAAATCTTCAAAGGATCTACCTTAGCTGTCTCAAGAAAAATTCACGTGTCTCAATCCATCAAATGTTACACACACTGCACTGTTTTAAGCACTTTTAAAAAGTCGCAAGTACGGTTAAATAGAGTTGTATTTATTTAAGTGAAGACGCAATTAAATATTAAAATATTTAGAAAAATAATAAATTATTCCTTTGTTTTGAAAGTTATGTGTATGGTGTGCATCTATGCTATAGATAGTAGCATTTCTTCGCATTTAGGATGTATTAAAATCATTAAGTTTAATTCCAACAGCGAATTGTGTTCTGAATATTTATTTAAAGATTTTTAATTATTTCATTTGTCTGTCACATTCTCCCTTGTTGTCCATCTAATGTTACAATAAGGGAATTTTGCTACGTAAATTTTCACTTAATTTGAGTAATTTGTTTTCAGCGTAATTTGTAACTGAACTGTAGCTGACATTGCGTTCATTGTTAGATATAACGTGATCGTCGTCCAGAAATAAACGTGCATTCTATATTTATTATCGACAAAACCTAACGGTTTCAAAAATTAACCTAAATTTCTCTGACAAGGACACTGTATGACATTTTTTAACTTCAGTTCGAATTTAAAATGTAAACTTTTAGTAAATAAGAAAAAGCAATTGGTTGGTGCGTATCATAATATACAAAAGTGATAAAACGTGTTTCTCGACAGCCGACATACATACTTTTAAATAATATTAAGTTTTGAGGGAAGTATTTTGAATTGGCTTCTTTCTTCTTGTAGCACTGCGAAAAACACAGAGTTGCTCACAATTGAAGAAAAGAAATATCTTCTCCGGGAGTTTTATGTGGGCATGAGGGGAAAACAACGAGTAGTTTAAATACTAGACCAACTCACATTCACTACAAATAAAATATCAGCATTTGCATACAGTTTATTTTTCATATTACATATTTCAATTTTAATAGGCGCAGATATGGGACGCCGAAAAGGAAAGCACGGAGGATGGACATTGCCAGTTGCTTGAAATTTCCATTTCTTGTTTACATTCGAATTCCATATGTATAATGTGCTAAAGCGTACATGGCCGAGCGAATACAAGACACTGCACTGTTAGGTGAGCACTTGTGTTGAACTTTAATTTTGTAAATCATCTTCATGAAATGAATCCTATAGACTTTAAACATTGAACTGTACCGCCATATTATATAGATTGTGATAAACTTTTCATTGTTTTAAAAGCTATGATGGCTTGTAATATTTCGACGTCATATACTGCATATTTGCATCCAGCCAGTTCTTAAATTTAATAACTAGATATCTGGGAGTAATTGTTATTATTTCTTAAGTTGTGATTTGCTAGAACCGGGGTAACAGTTTTTCTAGATATTTTCACATCAGTTACGAATACACTCACAGTATACTGTAGTAAACTTGATCATTTAAAGAAACAAATGCTAATTAAATATCTCAAAATGAACTTGAGATTATAAGACTAATCTCATTGCACAAACTAATTAAAGATTTGTGGTCAATATTAGATTTCACCCTTAATAACCTTTCCTAACTGTTTCAAATTATTGACTTCTACACAAAATGCTCTAACGTGTTAAACTTCAATTTTAATTTTAAGAACCGGTTTATTATTAAAGATTAAAGATGAACGAAATTTGCTAAGTAAAATGATGCAAGTTAAGATAATAATAAAGTTTCGAACATATATACAAAATTTATAATGGCTACCTAAATTTTGCAGTTTTCTGCTGACATGTGATAACTCTAGAAGTCCTATAACTCCAGTTGCTTGCGGAAGGAAACAAATTTATAAAGCCAATCTTGATTATGGAAACGACATTTTTTTTCAAACAATTAAAAAAATATTAATACAATATATATATAATTATAAAAATAAATATAATAAATATAATATCTAGAATAAAGATAATATGTGTCAGAGTGTTTTTTATGTCAGCGTGTGTACGAGAGTGAAATTTTTTGTTTCATAACAAGAACTTATACTATACTGTATCATGCTCAATGGATAGCTATAATCATCATTCGATAGAAAAAACATTTTGATTTTCAAACATATTTAAGCGTAGTAGCAGCAGAATGACACAACCTTCAGCAGATAACCAAAACCAATGAAAAGTATTCAACCAAAACCAAAAACGCAAAGTCAAGGAACCAAATGGAAAGGCAGTTTTGAAACACAGAAATATTTTCTTTTCACTTCAGTCACTCACAGCTTCTTCAATATACAGCGAGCGAGCGTACCCAATGACCCACCGTCACACAATTCACGTAAGCTACTTTTGGGCTTTTACTTTTCAGAGTTGACTTATATCTTTCGTCTCTATAATTTTATTCTAGACAGGCATTATAAAATAAATTATATGGCTCTGACGATGAATGGAAAAGGAGGCAGGTGCAAGAAATAATCCACAAGTAAAAGTTCTTCTCAAGACCAATTTTGATACGTTAAGGGAAACGATCCCTTCAAGATTTCTCTAAATCTGCTTATGTACTTCACTACATCTAAAACTATTCTGCATTGTTGTCTAATAGTAGCGCAGTCAAAAATAAAATTCAGCGTTTGATAGAAGAAGCGGAATTTGTTTTTAAAAGTTTCTTCAACAATACCATAATTTTCTTTCGTTTTTATTGTGCTTTCACCGACTTTTAATGACAGTTATGCAGAGCTGTCAACTGAAATAATTCAATAAACATCGTGAAGCTGCAGCCTGCAGCTAACTGGAACGTCAAAGCGAACGTCGCATTTATACAGAACCGTCTGTTTAATACAGTTGAAAAGGATCTACGTCGTTCCGTTTAGGCAACCTGGCGTTACATAATACATACTCAAATACGTAAATGCTAAAAACTTTCGTTTCAAAATCGTGGTGTGAAGTAGAGTTATATAAAACGAAGGAGAAAGTTAATAACTCTATTTGGATGAGACGTTTGAGCAGCAGCTATGTTTGTTTTTCTGTTACTTTTCCGCGATGAGATAAATATGTATGTCAGCTTTCAAAAGTTTATTTTAATACGACAGAAATATCACCTTAAAACCACTTTCAAGGAGAAATGGTGATGAATAAACGTTGCTTCTTCACAATGGAGAATTTCTGGGCAACTGCTTTGTAATTCATAATTATTAATTGTTATATTGTTGCAAGTTTTGTATTACTATATAATTATTTGCGATCGTTTTCCATTGCTGTGTTTAATACAATATGAGTATACTGTGTTAACTGTTGTATCTTTGTAGTTTTTTTCATATAATGCAACAAATACCTAATTAAAATAGTGCTTTAAATTGGCTTTCGAAATTTGTATGTGCACGTATTGGTACAAGCTAACCGCATCCGTATTTTCAAGGTTAATTAATAGTATAGATTAAGTAGGTTACACGAGGAGCTAAAATTTGGGCAATCGACGCTATTACGTATTGACGATTATACTTACGATTATTTTGGAATCCCTTGAAAATGTGATCAAAACCAAACAAAACATCCAATGTATAAAAGTTCTACATAAAACGAGGTATGACCGTGGAAAAAGCATGCAATTTTGCCAACAGGCTTGTCGAAAAAAAAAGTTTTTAATACAGACAGGTTTTTTTTAATCACGCCCAAATTTATTGATTAGTTGATTGAATACACTATTTGCATAATAAAATAAACAAATGCATGTATAGTACTATACGGTTGTGTTCGTATTTTTAAATACCTCTACATATAAGTAATAAACGCTTTTTTAAATCTCGGTTAACTTTCAGGCTTTTCCCTTCCAAGTTTTGTTTTGTGCCGTCCGTCCCATAGCACCAAGATCTAATAGATGAATTTATTCAATCAATTTACTCACATCAGCCATCATTAAGGAATTATAAAAAACAATGCTAAGTTATTATTATTATTATTATTTATTGGGACCAAATCTCATATTACACGCAACTGTGTTACACGTTACCACAGTTAAAGAAGAATATGTTTTACAATAAAAAAATGTTGGGAAATGTCTACAACCATCTTACGCTAAAAGAAATAAGAAGCCCCGGCTGCCAAAGAAAGCGCTGTGGGTAAATATTTACATAAAGAAAGAAGCGGAGTTTGCTTGTTGACTGACAAGCAAGTTTTACATTTTAATACTTAAATTTAACAATCTACTCACGTAATAAAAGTTAACACGTGTAAGATAAGGCAGCAGCTCTATCCTGCTTATGTTAAGCAGCGTTATGTTTTTTATAATTCCTTAACCGATCTACGGATTCTTCAAATTTTCAGTGTGTCTTCTCGCCCTGGTTTGAATGATTGCAATCATTCAAAATAAATCTGATTTTGAAATGGTATTTTGATTTTTTAAATGCTCACATCTCGAAAATATAGTGGTGGTGCTAAATCAATTTTTGTGAGTATTCCCTAAAATGAATTGCAACGAAAAGGATTAATGAAAATTATTTAAACTAAGGTTGGCTCCATTTGTTACCAACCACCCGAAAATAATACATTTACGACTCAATTGAACTTGTGATAACTTGTGTAAAAAGTGATACTTTGATATACTGCCAATGAAGCAACATTCTGAGATAAAGTTGTTTGTATTTCCTGGATTTACGGGGGAGATTGCTTTTTATTCCAAGTAAAAAATACTTTTAGAAAGTTACGCTACGCACTTGAGAAATGTGTCGGATGGACGGCGATATTCGATGTATTACCTTTCATCTACGCAGTTAAATACTACGAAGCGAATTTCTGTAAAACTAAATCATTTCTGCTTATAATATTATCGGACTTTTTCCACCAATATGCCTTTAATAAGATGAGTATTGGTGAGCCAAACTACAACGTCGGTTAGGTTGAATGATCATGATTCAACCGTAATATTAAACGCAGATAATGATTAGTATAAAATTTTGTTGTAATAAATAAAACATAAATTATTCTAAAATTAAATAAGTTCTGTTCCTTTAAAAAGTAGGAATAAAATACAAACAATAAAAATATGATCACGACGACTTGACAAGACACGGAATACGGCAATTTATTTTAGTAAATTAAATATGAAAATTTCTCACCATCAGATAACAAGGAGAGAGTAATGAAAGTTAATGTCGATTGAGAAACATGTTTAACAATATTATTTTTGTCCTTGCACATAATGTAATGTGATCTTCCCCTTTTTTAATTCACGGTAAATACTCCTAGGTAAAGAGACACGGTGCAACCTATTTATATGTTTACGTTTTCCTTTGTTAAAAATGTCTTGAGAGTGAGATTCAATATCTAAATGTAATCTGCTCAAATTACAATTTTCATTTTAATTATGAATTTACTTGAAAAGGTTTTAGCCTGTTTCGTTCACTGATTTGTTCCAGGAATGGCCTTTTGAAGCTATTTATGTAGACCAAAATTTTTTCTTTAGGAAACAATCCCGAGAAGAAATTTAATAAAAGAATAGGTTATATATGCGTGGTACAACCCGAGGCAACTTGAAGACACTATTTACACAATAGTAACAATCTTTTATAATGTAATGTCAAGTACAACTTTCACAATTTCCTTTTTGTGGAGCCTTTGGTAAAAAGATGCTGATAACAGCTGTTGTTTATTATAGTCTAGCTACTAAATTGTATAGTCACGTGCTCTGAAATATCAAAAATTACAGACCACAAAATGTTGGTTCTCCAATGCCAGTTGTCGCTTTTTTCGCCTTTCGTTTAGTTATACTTCGTACGTAACATTACAATAAACCCAAGACAAACACTAAAGTTTACAGGATATTAATGTTACACAACCGCGTACAAATTACATGCTCATTCAAATTCTATTTTCCTTAAATTTTACTCACAAAAGAACTTCGACACGCCTCAGTTATATCTATTCTTTTATTTCCAGCCTTTTACACGACCACTGTAATTTTGCTGTTGAAAACAAAAAACATGTAAAATGATGATAGTAGATTTAGGATTGTGTTACACAACTTTTGACGCAAATCATGGCAATTTTAAAACGTTCACCATGACCTGCATAGGTAACGAAATTGAAATATACTCGTTTTGTAACCCAAAGATTCAAAATAATATACCATAATGGTGATTACCATCCAGATAGTCAGAATGCTATAACAATCATATTTTTGAACATAGGAACGGAGAACATTGCCGGCAGCCGGCTTGAGAGTTCGTTCGGTAACGAGTAACGACCTTAAATCACTATATTACATTTTACCCTTTCTTGTACCCAATGACTCGTTTGTACGGAATTGGAATTATTTTTCCTCCTTTCAGAAAGACATTTATTCTTTTATCGTCTGTGTAATTTGTCAAAAGTTTTCCGTAATCCCATAGAATTCATTCAGAACAAGAAATTCATTTCCTCTATATTTTGTTCACTAATATTTAACGCAATGTCGTTAAAATGTGCCCGCGATTTAATGAGTTTTCAACATGGCTGAAATGTTAGTTTCGTCCCGTTTTGCAATAACATGTATTTCATTCAATAGCATTCAGAATACCATTTTGAGTTCCATGAATGCTTTAAATATGATGCTGAAATTCAATGCAGTATTTCTCACATTGCTGCTACCTCCACTCATCTCCCTCAATGCAGCTTTAAGGACAAGGATTTGCATTTACATTTGAAATTCCACAATTTAAATGTTTTGTTCAAATGAATATCTTTTTTCATTTTACCTCTTGCGAAATAACACGTTAACCCTCCGCGAAGAATTGATTCCTAGTTGAAGAATTTGTAATTGCTCCTGTGCTCATGTGCATATGTAAAGCCTTTTTATAAAAGTAAGCATATAACCAACACAGTAAGTGATTTTACGGGGCAGTAATATGCAAAAATGCTGTCAGTGAGCTCACTTAAAAAATATACATACAAACTCCACAGGAGTTGCAATGTAGAGATACGACGCCAGTTAGAGAAAGAAGAGGGAAGCAGGCGTATTATCATTTACAGATTAGTCGACTTTCTGACTGTATCGGTTGTCGTTTGTGAAAATTTATAAACTGAAGTTATAATGCATAAATTAGGTAAGCTTCAACTTTTTCAAATTGCCATTGTTTATACTTAATGAACAGATGAGTACGTAAAGATGAAATGTTGCTGACCTGCAAACAAAAAAATTTCTAATTTAAGACTGCAATGCAAATCACGGACTTTCATTGCGTGACCTGGTTTACAAAATTATTTCTTCAATTTTATCTTTGGTGCTTCTGGTGAAACAAAAACGTGTTGGCGACAGTTGATTGTATGCATCATGATGGTACTTTATAATAATAATGAATTGCTGCTAAGTTTATGAATGTAATGTACGTAATTAGTGATTGTAAATTAAATACGATAAGAAACGCAATTTAATGAAATGTAACCAAAATTTAAATTTACAATGAAGCAATAAACCGGTTACGAATTTTATTTGTTCGTTTTCTGTCTATGTAACGGCCAGATACACAAAAGCTCTCCCCCGACAGAAAGCACAAAACTAATACAAACATCATTACCGTGCAGTGTTAATAATGTTGGAAAAACATGCATAAATTAACATGTTGAACAAATTCAACGAATCATGCCATAGGAAAGGAATTCACTGGATATACGTGATTAATTTAATTTTAAAATGAGCTGAATTACCGTAGACGCGTTTCGTCCTCACTGGGACTATTCAGTACACGGTGCGTTCAGCTCAAATTTAATTCTTTCAACTACAGATGGAATTGTAGGAAGGTGGAAAAAAGGAAAATTAAATAAAAAAATCGAAGCTGTTCAAGAGGGTTCTACGAAAAAACAGCCCAAAAAAAACAGCCCCCGAAATAACAGCCACTCGAAAAAACAGCCCCCGAATAAACAACCGCCGAATAAACAGCCCTACGAAAATACAGCCCAGTGAAGAAACAGCCAAAATTAACGTGTGATACGTACAATTTGTATTTTTCAATTTTGGTTGAGATTCCATATTATAAATAAGTCAATAACGAAACAAACCAAAACTTTTTTCGGTTTTGGTTGAGTCAAACATTAACAATTAAATAAATTACACATGAAGATACTACGTAACAGATAAATTTTCGTACTCTTCAACTACATTTTTTAATTATCTGGCATTTTAAAGATAAATGCTTTTTTTGCTTTGATTGTTCATGTCCAGAAATGTATTGCAAAATCCTTACTTCATTGATTGATTGATCTAACTTAATATTGATAATTAACTTCTAAATTGAAGGATGGTCTGCTCCAACCATTACATGAAAGCCACGGAACCCTCAACATTGTTGTTGGTCCGTGCAATGCCTTTAGCCATCCTATGAAATCAATAGAAAAGCGAGGGTCTCTCCTAGGTCTCGCGACGTTTTGCCCCAACCCATGTATGCTACCCTACAGCCAGAACCATAACAAATATTGTTTTGTAGGGCTGTTTTCTCATGGAATGTTCGGGGGCTGTCTTTTCGTAGGGCTGTTTTTTCGTTGGCTGTTATTTCGGGGGCTGCTTTTTCGAGGGGCTGTTATTTCGGGGCTGTTTTTTCGGGGGTTGTTTTTTGGGGGCTGTTTTTTTCGCGTTACCGTCAGACCCAGACCCAGATAACTTCTTAGTTCAATGAAAGCAATCAAACAGAATATCACAATAATCTCACTGTTTAACACTTAGTTAACTTTTGTACACGCCAAACGCTTTTATACTCTGCATCCGAATGCATGTAGTCTACATGATGCAGATGTAAGTGATGTGCAAGCAAATCATTATCTTGATTTGGCATACATACTTGGAAAAATCACAAAGAATCTGTTTCGTTGATAACTGATTGAAATTCAAAACCGTTAACCACTAAGCTAATTGTAAGTATAAAACTGTAGACTGTAGCATATTTTTATGATAAAGGTAGAATCGAGGTAAATTTATTAAAAATTAAATTAGAAAGGATGAGTTGAGTAGCAAAATAGTAGTAGGAAACACTACCTTGCGATTTTATGCGACAATGTATGTGATGTGAACACTGGTAAAACATAACTGCTGCTCACATTTTTAATATTTTAATTAGCTTCTTATGTCTTATATAAGCTCTTCTCCATTGCAGAATTGTTTAAATCTTTTAATTGGTTATAGG
>VYYJ01004548.1:0-13127 GCA_021029165.1 Cyphoderus albinus
TCTATGTGAGAGTAACAAGGGCTATTGTACAGTAAACGTTTAAACATTTTTATTTAAGCATGGATTAGTAATTTTATAAAAGAGTTTCTAAACACACACGAAGACATGAGGAACATTCATACAAGACATTTTGTGATTTTAATTGAGATACCAAGGACTGTACAACACCTTCGTGACAAGAAAATTTCACTCACATTCGCATCGATTGTTCGGAACCAGACCAGCTAACCGCTGGAAAGTCCGATTAAGTTTTTTAGCAATTTGTGAGTTTAATTAAAAAATCAACAACTTTGGAGAACACGGTAATTTTAGTTAAAAGATTCAAAGTGGAAGTGGACACGAAGGTTTTATTCAAAACAATTCGATAATTATAATTTAGCAAACAACAATTAAAACATTTAATTGGTGACAATTAAAATTTGGCAGAAAGTAAAATCGCTTCTTGATCTTGCTCAGTCAAGCTCTCAACGCACACTCTTCTCTTCCCTTCTCCGAGTACTGTCTCTTCTCTTCACTTTCGAGTTCTGTCTCGAATCTCCTTCTTTGTGTTGATTCATTCAACACACAACAAAGAACGTATTTTCAACGTAGTCGCATGTCGACTAAGCCAATCAGATCACTTTCGAGTTCTGTCTCGAATCTCTTTCTTTGTGTTGATTCATTCAACACACAACAAAGAACGTATTTTCAACGTAGTCGCATGTCGACTCAGCCAATCAGCTTTCTTCTCGTAGTCGCAGTGTCGACTAGAAGGAAAACGAATTCCTTCTCTCTTCTCTTTGTCTGTGCAATGTCACATGATAAACCAAACTCGCATTTTATTTAATTGAAAATGCAATCAAAAAACTTAAATGGCAAATTAACTCAACAGCAACAAAATCAAAGAAGCGATTTTTCACAGTAAGTAAGTTACAACTTATGGCACAGTCGAAGTCCGAAACTCACTCGACAAAGCAGTGGTAATAATGTGTCCAGGAGTAGAGGCCCCGCCTATAAAGTTGTGACAGTGCCTGCTGCCGGAGTTCCAAGGGGAAGAATTTTTTTTCTATACTCCTTTTCATGGAAAAAGGGACAACAGGGAGGTTTCATTTGTGGAGGTGTAGGTGGAGGAGTGTGAGGATGAAAATGGTGATGGCGATAATGACGACGAAGAAGTAATAACGAAGAAAGAACTGACTCGATTTTACTTAATTATAAACTTAATTATTTATTTAGTAATACTTGTTAATATAATACTCAACTAACATTAAAAATTAGTTCATTTTATTCATTTCGGAAATCTCTTAATTATACTTGTGCAAAAATTTTAAATCCGGAAAAAACGCTTGAATTGGGCAAAGTCATTTAATTTAGTGTATGTGTTCGGCGACTATTAATCAATTTATCAAGCTATCTTCTGGAAAAACTTTAATAGATTCTCTGTCAGGAAAGTGGTGCATTCGCTAATAATAAATGTACTTGAATTATAATTATCATACGTTAGTACAGTGTTTACTATGTCTTTGTAGAAAGTAGCAGCATGTCGTTCTATAGTCATAAACTAATCGCTATCAGGGAAATGTGGAAAATTGACGTTTACCAATAATAATCATTAAAAACATCATTTCCAACTTTATAATATCCAATTTGTGCGTATTATATCGCATTAAATCATAAGAGGTTTGCATTTACTTACGTATAGAAAATCATGATCATGATCATTAGAATCCCATCACAAAATCAAGAATTGAGAAAAGTAGTACTTTCGTGAATAGATGCATACTTTATTTATTTGCACGTGTCTCATTTTTAACATTAACTCTTATGTTAAAATCATTTCAAAGACCTTCCCTCATAAATCATGATTGCATTAAACGATGAATGAATGTGCTTGCAATGATCAATGTATTCAAATCCAATAGAAATTGCTTCAGCCAGAATAGTAAAATACAAAAAATATCAAAAGTGTCATCGATAAGAATAGTTATTATAGTAAATTATTTTACGTCAAAATTAAGTTTTTACATCCAAGTTGCATAAACTTTTTATAGAAAGTCAATACGTACTTTTTATAGAAAGTCACTGGTTTAGTAAAACTTAAAATAATGCAATGTAATTGTTTATAAAATACTACGATATTACAGTTGAAAAAAGTCATAATTGATGTGATTTGATCCCCCATAAACCATCTATGTAAACTGGCTTCAGTTCTGCCGAAGAAACGAGTTTTTTAAAGTTAATTCGATGTTCACCTTTTCCATATTTGGACACTGAAATGTTTCAATTGGCTTCAAATGTTTTACTATTTTGTTCAAAAAATTTGCCTGGCGCCTTTTGTAATTTAGTTATAATAATAACTCAGAGGGATCAAATGTTTCGAGAACCAATTTTGGGAAACTTCGTATTGTTTATTACATTAATACAGGCTGAAGGCACAATATAGTCGGTGATTCGCAGTTACGGCTTTATAGGTGATGGCTCGCATTGTTTATTATGTTGGTCCTAAAAGAAACCTCAATGATTTTATGGTTCGTAATGAAGGACCATGATTGCCAATATTGCATAACCTGACGTGAACATTGGCACTCACTTTATAGACAAAGTTTTCCAACATATTTAGCGGTAATCTGAACGATTTCTAAGAATTTCCAAATATAGTTTTTAAAAATTTGATCCCTCTGAGTACTTTTTCTGAGAAACTGGTTTATAGAAGTGGCGTTGGAGCAAATTTAATTATGTGTTGCCGATGCAGCGGGATGGTTTGAAGTTGCACACTGACATGAGATTTTTCTTGTACATAATAGTAAGAGTAAAAATACGTCTTCGCAGTTTTTATTTTATTTTAGTGATAATAATAAAACTGTTTCTTTCACGAACAAGTGGTTTGTCCATAAGACAAATAAATTGAAGCAAAAATGCATAAAACCACACAATATGTTTTCAGTTGTAGCAAGAACGCAGGGAACACAGCTTGAGTGTTGTCATTTTCACTATCAACTCTTTATAGCATATACATATTTAGAAGGGAAATTGCTACAATACGACGTTACTAATTGAAGTTTTGTGTAAATTGCCCATTACAATTACTGCAGATGTTTGGAAATTAACATTGATTTTGAATTGAGCACTACAATGCATTGCAGTATTTGTAGGATAAGAGGGTATATTAAAACGCAACTTTTGCAAGCTACAATTTCATGCAATATCACATTATGGTTTGATAACATACAAATAAAGCATTATTATAAGTGAAATGCGACATTGACATTGAGTTTCTACGCAAAAGAAAATCTGTCACTCAAAATTACAGCTAACTAATGTAAGCTACATAACATGAAAATGTATGTTTGATACTATAAAATGAGGAAAAAGCATCAGACAACAAAGAAGGCATTGTCCTGAACATTCTTGGAATTCTGATGTTACGTGGTTTCATAGAAGCAGTAGTGACTGCAATTTTTACTCGAAACTTTTGAAGGTTACAACACCGCAATATCAGCAGCGGACCAAACAAGAATAGTTACGCGTCATGTCTTAAAGGAGTGGATTATGCTGGAGTTGTTAAACTTTGTCCGGGACATGCCTTCCAAACATCAGCCAAATTATATTATTTATGTATATTTTTGCGATTAGGCCCAAATAAATATTTTTTTGTAATCTTTAACTCTTTAATAGTCCAAAATGATTTTAAATGTATTTTATACCATTTTATCGGGTCAATTTTTGTTTTTGGCTGGGAGTGCCGCAGCCTACTTTTCTGGAGCCCAGCTTCATCCTAACTGCCTCAAGCTTCAACCAACACTCAATTTGACTTCCGAATGGGTAAGTTTAGAAAATAGAATTTGAAATTAGATATTTGTGGATTTAATTTTTGTTTTTGTTTCAGGGGTTGCGACTTTTTGGAGGTGCCCAGTTTTACATTCCTTTCGGAAACAGAAAAGCAATCGAGCACATCTCCAGGCTACTACTTCCAAGAAACAAAGATATCAAGCACGATATGGACACATTATGTGTCATTGTTGATATTCGCGGTTTCAAGTTAAGGATGGATGGTCATGGTGATCACTACTTAATTCAAGATTGCTCGCTTATCAAGAAAGGGGTAAACCACTGCACGGTTAATTCTCAAAGTGAGGATATCAAGACCCAGCAAAATGGTAATCTCCAAATCAATACCCATCAAAATCTCCGTAAAGATTGAAGCTGATTTTTTAAAAATACTTCTTGGTTTGCCGTTTTTGTTATCAGGCGATGGCATTTTTACAATTGTGTGGACGGACAACAAAGTAAATATGGTAGTTGTGCGGTGCACCTCGGATGGACTCCACAATGACTGGTATGTCTTCAGCCAGGCGCCTTTGTTAAACGAGACTCTGAAAACTTCCATTGTTTCGAGAATGGTGGGCCTAGGATTTCCGCACACGATTGATGACACGATATCGCTTTCCTACCAAGGCTGCTCGCCGATTGAAACGGAAGAGGAAGATTAAAGTGGAAATTGTGTGGATGGATGGAAGTACTCTACTTTTTAATTTTTGCTTTTTGTCTAGTTTATTAGATATAAAATATTACATGATATGAAGAAAAACATTTGCGAAAACTTTTAGTACATATAAGTAGGTAAATAGGCTTTAGTATTTAAGTTTTTCAATTATGTAAAAAATGTGAAGTTTCCCATTAAAGTTAAGATAAGCGCTTGTACTACTCTCATAATTGTTTCAACGCAATAATAATAACAATGTTCTGTGTTTGGTGTGATTTGTGGCTATAAGTTCTAGGAATGATTTATATGACCATCATTAGCATATTTCAGGTGCAAAAAAATTCACGAGAATTATAACAGCTTCATTTGTTCCTTTCAATTCCGGCATGCACATTACGCCAAGAAGTTAACATCCGCTAAACTATTAAGTAATCTTGATAACCGAGCGAAGGTCACTTCAGCTTCAAGTAATTTAGTATGTAGCTGTGAATGAATGGATGGTGCGTGGGAGTGTGAAATGAAGCGAGCTGAAGTGACTTGCTTACATAAAATGCATCCTGGTTTCTCATTGACTAGTTAGTTACTTACTTTAATTACTCTGTTTAGTACAATAACATAACAATATTATTTTTTAACTTGTTGCAAACTGCGCACATACGTCATGTCATAACGAGAGAAAAAACAATTAAATCCAACAGCAAGCAGGTACGGAAGCAAATTCTGGAATATGAACCAAGATAATATTTTTAAGGCGAAGGAGTTCACAGGAAATTTAGAAAAAAATCATAAAAGATTGAATTTTATTACTCGTACTTAAACACGCGTAGAGAAATGCCAACGCAGACATGAGCTGTGTTAATTGATGCAGTCTTCACAGCTTGAGTACAGTTTCGCATGGTATTTAAGCTGAGTGAGCTCTACATCCATCCCAGTCTGCCTGATTGCTTGTCAGATAAAGTTATGAGAATAATATCATGTAATGTAATGTAATATGATGGTGCAATTAAGAATGGTCTGAAAGTGATACTGACACAGGCATAAAAACAAAACTTCATTTTCAGGCCGATTTTTTATTAACCCGAAGGCCACTTCTACTGGCACGCATTTATGCATCATTTAAGAATAACTTAAGAATTTTCCAACTTAGATTTGCTGGAGTGAATTTTATGTCGCCAGTTAAATTTATTTACGGCACTACTGACTATAATTTTTTAAGGTGAAAAATATGACGGAAAATAAACTGTGATATATGTAGAAGTGATTAAATCAAATTATTTTTTATAATAATGAGCAACAGGGAATTCGAAGTTTCCCAATTTCATAAATAGACTGTTAAGAGATAGAGTTTCAATTGATTCCATGTCTATCAAATTGTATGCTTTAAAATTAAAAACTAACAGAATATTGACCCACGCAAAGCATTAGAAGGAAAGGATAACCTTTCCAAAAGGATGAGTAGAATTATTGTGATATTAATGGGAATGGCGTTGAATTAATTAAAATGTAAACGTTTAAATGGCGGTATACTATCAGACGAATTGTGCAAATTGTCACCGATAATTAAAAATAATAATTGCATTTTTGCGATAAAATTTTTTATTGAGTGAAATTAGAACCATGAGTCAATGAGTCAATGGAGGCGACATGGTAAGTAAATACGTATTGCAATTACATAGTACATAATGATTACATACATCAACATATTATTAAGGTTAAACGATAATTAGGAAAAAATTTCTTCGTAAAGATTACAGAGAGCTGTAAGTTGGTTAGAAATTCAAAATGCATTTAGTTCACAAGTTAAAATCTTCGCCATATTTACACTGGATAATTTTTATTTTCATTTTCCACTGTTATGGACACACATCGCATCAAACAAAAAGTGTTGACAAGGATGACGTGGAAATTGATCCGTTTAAAGTTAGAGAGGATGGCTGTCCCATTGTGTCGGAGAGGAATGGGCTTAATATTACTAAGGTTTGTACATTTTTTTTAAATAACTACACAAATGAATAAACCAGAGGAGTGAAACAGCTTTATAATTTTTGATATAGATTTTATTGAGTATTTTATTAAATGGCTTTGAAATCAGTTAAACGGACACTGGAAAATGCCATTTGCCAGTTTGAACTGGCTAGCGGACATCGGCATGGCCCTATACAATCATTCCGTGAGCATGGCTCAGATTACAGCGATCTGCCCGAGAATTGAAATTCTCCATAAACCTGACGTAGCTCTCACATCAAATGAAACATTATCAATTAGGTACGTGTGTCCAAAATTGCACGGAGAGTTTACATTTCGGTGCGGACCACAGCATAATGCTACGTTATCCAAATTCAACTGTTTCAACAAAAACGAACAAAGTGAGTTATAAAGATGCATTCATTTAAGTCTAGTACTTCTAGTCTAGTAAACTAGTAATTAACTGATTAATTGCAGGGGATTTATTCATGATGGTTGCGGCCACGGATCATACTAGCTGGATTGTGCTTATCAGATGCAGTCCAGCGGAACGAGGTCAACCAACGGAGGGAATGAGTTGGGCTTTTCTCTCAAAGGAGGTTCCTTTGGTATCGGATGTAGCTGACGTGTTATTTGGACTTTTGGAGGGATATGGATTTGATGTTGATTCATTCAAAACACAACTCTTGTATAACGATTGTCCCCCAACGAACAGTACAAAATCGGAGCTGTAGTTACATCTCATTTTTGACTGCAACATAAGGTTTAATGTAGTCGTGTTAAAATGATGTCATCACTCCAATTTTATTATACATGGTATATGAAATACAATGAACATTTCAAGAAAACACATTAGTTATCAATGACTCAATATAAAATTTTCAACTACTAAGGCTATGCAATCAGGCAATTATTAGAGTACTGAAGAGGTGCAGCTCCTATTTATATTACACATTAATATAATGTCACATTATTACATTCCAAATTTGTTTCTAACAAAAGTTAGTTTGTACATATGTACGTATGTATGTATTCTACCATTAATTGAACAAAAACATTTACATAAATAAATATTGTGAAGAATTCGATGTGGCTAATAAAATTACTTGTAGCTTTTGTTTGTTTGTAGCGTTTGTTGTTTGTACACAAGTGAAAAACATTTTTTTGTTGCAGTAGTAATAGCAATAAAATCATAAGAAAGACAAATTGCTGAATTTGAAAATAAATCATTTTTTAATTTTGGAAAGTAACATTTGAACTAGAATTGACCAAGCAATGTGGAAAATTGGGGTTGTTTGTCATTTAATCTTGGTATTAATCTACGGTGTATCTTCGCAGTATGATACAGTTGAATTCCAGCGAATGTTCAACGATCCTGTGGTCGACCCTTGGGATATTATTGAGCCGGGTTGTCCCAAGATTGAGAATTTGAAGAACATCTACATTAAAGATGTAAAGTAGAAATTGCTTTTTAAGAGTGGATTTGTTGAGGGATAAAATTTTATTTTATTTTATTTTATGTCATTATTAAGATTCTTGGCCAGTGGCACCTTCCCTACATGAGTGACAACTGGGTACGGCACATGGCGAAATCGATTCATGGGAAATCAAAGAGGACATCCATGGGTCATGCCTGTATAAAAATGAACATTAAAGCAATTCCTCCAGGCACCGATACCCCGAATAACACCGAAGCTACCATTTGGCTTCAATCGAAGTGTCCTCAGAGTGGGGCGGAATGGGATCTGGCTTGCGCTCCGTTTGATGATTTAGATTCCAAATGGTTTTGTGATGATTTGCATGGAAGAACCAGCGATGGTAATTTAATATGTAACTTTACTAATAGAAATATTGATGAATTGCGTGACTGTATTTGAATTTTTATTTTAATCCTTCCAAGATGACTCATATGTGTACCTGGCAGACACAGACCATAAAACATGGATTTTTATGGTAAGGTGTTTTCCAAACCAAAGAGTGAGTTGGGCCATACTTTCAAAGGTGAAAATGCTACCTCCAACTGTTGTCAAAAGGCTATTCCGCCAAGTGGAAGGGTTGGGTTTCAAAATCTTCAATGTGATTGAAGTACCGTACGAGAAATGCATGACCAAGCCACAGTGAAAAATAAATTTGTAACCTTTATCTATAATTACATTACATTTAATTATAAAAATTAAATTTAAACTTTTAATGAAATGCTGTTACATTTAGAGTACAAAATTAGTTTAAAAATGGCCAGGTCACTTTCAATAGATTCGATTGCATTAAGAGTTCGAGATACACTACAAATTTTGTGTGAGATTTGATTTAAAGCAGTGGGTGTTTACTTGTCCGTTTTTTCTAACTAATGAGAACATAATTACATACGTCTCCATGAATAAAACGGGGATGATTTATATTTAAATTAAAACCGTCTGTGTAAATCAACATCAGATAAACTTATGCAAAACCTTTTTGAATCTGATTAGAATCTGAAGCTGATTGTTAACATTCTAAGTCATGATCATGATCAATTGATCATGTAAATAAATAATGTCACTAACAACACAAGTAGTGGGAAGATTTAATATCAACATGTCACGTGGATCAATAAGCTGCATATATGTAAAAAGAAGGGAAGGCATTGGTGACAACAAATTTCACATTATTTTGAATTTGAATTGTGGATACGCTATACTCGATTCATGTACATTTATATTAAGAAAATATCTCATGTCATTATTTAAAGGACAAGCAGGCCAGACCTATTGTTATCTACTACAAACGCAAGGTAACACGTTTCTTAACTTCTCAAAAACAGAAACGTCTATGAACAGCTGCGTTCCTGACCCCTTTGGCGCCAGAAGAGGGCCCTTTATTTTGGCGCCCTTTTTTAAAACGATATTTCATGTATAGATGTTGCACTTTTACGTCGTTATATTATACATTCAGTAGTAATTTGTTACTTGCCAATGCGACTACAATTTTTAGATTCATCCTTTTATAAATTCCAATTCAATTACATGATGACGACGTGATAGAAGCAACTAAAAACATGTGACAGTTAATTCAGCACATTTATAAGATGAATATCATTCATTGCAAATTGTTTAAAGGAAAATCATATTTCAGTGCAATCTGTCTTAATATTTTGACATTATGTTAGGTACATATTCAATTCTTTGAAATTGTTTTGACCAACACATAAATACAAAATGAAATAAACCGTTATGAATCTGTGGTAAAAACCGCCCGTAGTTTTAATGTTGGCTAGCCGACCTTCCACTTAATAAAATTGTCGAATTGGTTTAATTCTATTTTGCTGGTTAGAGAAAACAGAGTTTGGTACAGTTTGATAGGTTTATGCCTGTTACTTTCTGCATAAATTTAGTTTGAAGAATTTGGTGACATTTTTTTTAAAATGTTGTTGTGTTCACATTTTGAAACTTGTTTGAAACCGCAAGTAATCACGAATCCACGATGCACAAATTTTTCACAAATCTGTACTAAGTACTTTCTCCTGTGTGTGCAATTTTTTCTCGTCGACGTTCAACTTAACAAAAATTGTCGATTTATTTTTATTTCAATTTTACTGGTGATAAAAAACTGATGTGAGAATCAGTTCCAGTTACTTAATTCAACATGCCAACACTCTTTACTGGTTTCAAAAATTTAAATCGAAAGTAAAAATGTTGCCCCCAGCTGTGGTCAAAAGTTATTCCTCCAAGTTTCAAAATCTTGAATGTGATTGAAGTACGATAAAATGCAAACATGCGAGGATGTGACCAGATTAAGTAATTAGCGTAAATGGAAACGAGAAGTTGCCCGATGTTAGTTACCTAACAGGAACTGACTCATGTCAGCACATCTCTAATTTTGTGCCTCACATCAGTTTAATGCTCATGCTCGTGCACATTTATTGTACAAAGTTTGAAACCACGTCGCAATTGGTATTTTTCCAGTGACATTATTGACAACCACAGAACATCATTCACACTCATCGTTATCAAGTAATGCTATAATGATTTCTACGTAAATCGTGAAAGTAGTACATAGTTGTAATAGTAAGTAATAAGTAGCAATTACAAAAGTTGTTGTGGCAGGTAGTAAATCAAGTAAATCAAACAATTACTGTAATTTAATGAAACAGCATATCAATATTTTTTTGTAGAATATAATTTCAGTGCATATTTTCATGAGTTTCTGGCTTTCAATTTCCACCCTCGAATGTTGAATTTGTTTTATTTGATGTTATCCAATTATTTTATTTCTACGCTGTTCAGTAATAAATTCCGCCAGGTGATCAATTAAAGTACAGCAGGTGGGTTAAAGTCCTGCATATGTGTTTATTTAATCTTCAGTAGTCTATTATAGATTTTCTATATATCGATATAATGAAATAGAGAGCGTTGTTGTTTTAAAGATTCGCGAATATGTCAGTTGTATGTGTAATAATGCAAGGTAATTCAATACTCATTTCAAGAAAGCAAGTGGAGAGACTCTTGTTCAGTTTTCTAATTTAAGCAGAGGAATATTGCATAAATAAAATAAACTGGAATTACATTGAAGTTAAATCAGACTACGTAAATCAATACTAAGTAAATTATGTTTTTAAAAATTAAGGCAAGCAGTCTCCAGCTAGGGATGTTCCGTTTTCAAATCCGTTTTCCCGTTTTCAAACAGTAAATAATGAATTGCTGCGGTAAACGGTATACTGGTCAAGGAAAACGGCCTTATAATACGTTCACAGTGTTTCCGGTTTCGTGATCCGTTTTCCCGTTTCCGTTTTTTGCCAAAAAGTCCGTATCCGTAAAAGCCTGAATTCCGTATTCATCGGCCGTTTTCCTTGATCAGTATACCGTTGTTAGACGCGCAATTCTATGGCCTTTCCAACGCGCCATTGAACGTTAAGTTTGGTTGAGGGAAACAGAAGCAATTCACTGTTTAGTGTTTGAAAACGGGAAAACGGTGGAACATCCCTATCTCCAACAGTTGAAAACCGTGATCATGATCATGTAAAAATAGTGGCTCCATTCTACAATAAAACAGGTTGAATTTATTATCAAAATAATCTCAGGAAACAACTCAGAGAAACATCAGTGAGCCATAAATTGATGGCAGGCTTCCTTATTAAATAAATAAATACAACTGAATTTCAAGTATTTTCTGTTTATTTATAAAAAAAGTGTACTGTATTATTAAATCCATAATAAAACTAAAATATTCAGATACGTTTCAATTAATAATCTGTAGGTACCCAAAAATAGGTAAAATCCCACTTGGTTGCATAAAATACTTTACCGAAGGCACAAGTTATATTTTTACGTAATTGTTTTCTGTATCTGAGGCAGAGTCGCTTGCTCTTTCGTCTCAATAGCACGAGTTTTGAAAGAAACAGCAAATTTCTTTTGCACGCGCCTAGAACAGTTTGGAAAGCAGAAAAATGTTTACTTTTACTGACCTTACGGGTACATAAAAACCAGTGCACCAATGACCATGAAATTTTTGGATTGTTATTTACTAAAAAGGGCATTCTGGTGATATAACACTGGTCACCTTTAGCTTTCTGAGAGATCAGATGAAGTAACCTAAAACTCATCAAGATAAGGTATTATCATATCAACCTTTGCATTGGAAGTCATGTTTGTTTGATCAATTAATATTTAGCTACATGAAAATAATTACAAACGTAACTATATTTTATAATGCCTTTAGGAGTATTCAAAAAACATATTTTCACTGATTTGTATCTTATAGTTGAAAATACAAGTTTACCATCTCTAAATATGTGTGAGTGTGAGTTAAACGACACATTTAGCAATTACCTGATATTACGGTCGTCAAAACAGCAGGTTCTTCTGGATTGATGACATTGTTTTTCAAATATAAGTAAGATAGAAGTTGTAAGACAAGAAAAGGCGGGGCCCACATTTTGTTTACAAAGAATTTTGCCAATCTTGGCACACCGATGTAAAGGAGTTGATGAGAGCAATGATAAATGATTTCACTCATATTTTTTTTAAAAAAAAGGTACCTAAAAAATACCAACTGCCAGCTCCATCCAAGAAGGCACAAAAACGGTCAAAACCATTAACACTTTTTAATTCTTGGTGTTATTATTGTTATTTCTCCGCAATGAACCATCGATTACATTTTTTTATTCGACGTTCTCGAGTTCTTCTAACAATAGTCATTATTCATTTTTATGAAAGTAAATACTGCAACTCAAACCTTTACAAATATCATCAACAGAGAGGGACTGCACTACATGAACAAAAAATTCAAATAATATCAACAGCACGATAGTGTGCGATGATATGATTCTATCGTATCAGTGTTTAAAACTGTTGTGTTGACATATGTTCACAGATGGGGTCCCTCGTCTAATTTTAGAAAATTACAAGATACACTTGAACTGGCGAAAAGATTCGTACATGAATTTTAAAACTAATAAACTAATAAAAGTCTTCTACCAATTTGTGAAACTATATTTCAATAAGATTTTTACACAAGTTTTTCCAACAACCGAATACTGAACTACCAATTATCTTAGGTATACAAACACACGATCTGTGGAGCTATATTTCTGACAGCGTAAAAATTATACACTTTGCTTTGATTTGATTTGATTTGATTTATTAGATTTAAAATGTGCTACAAATGACATTCAGAAAAGTACAATAAAGCATTTTCTGTTCTTCGTGCCCATAACACACATAAT
>VYYJ01004549.1:0-13123 GCA_021029165.1 Cyphoderus albinus
CCTAGCTATAATGTCTTCAAGTATAGCATGGTTCATGGTAAAAAATCTAGGTGCACAGTAGCGAAAAAGCAATGAATAATTTACTGGCATCGTAAACTAGGAGAAAACGAGAAATAAAAATGTCAAGAAATAGAGGAGTGAAAGAGTTTTCATACAAACACTACCATTTTAATTTTTATGAGATATTAATTCAGAATCACGCAATAAACTGCACAAGAAAACAAACATGAAATATTTAAAAAGTCATAAAAGCCTTGACCGATTACCTTACCGTGATAAAATAACTGAGATCTGGCTAACGACACTGTCACAAACAACACAGCAAATGACAACGTCCAAGGAAATTTAAGAGGATTCATGACTCCTTTCTGTAAGCATTGTTTTTTCATAATGGAAAAACAGGTAAAATACAATTTTATTATTAACAAATGGTATAGCCGGGGTATTTTTAAAACGGAAACGATTGTAACAAAAATGATGAATTTTCTCCTTACTTCATAACTCACGGGAACCCCGAAAAAATGGAAGAATCAGCCAATCCAATCCAATAACCAATATATCCATTTTCATATTACATTGACCCGCTGATCATTTTGGAAACATGCAAAACTTTTATTTGTCAGTAGAACTCAGTATGAATTTGATGAACTGTCACTACTGAAACTGAATCGGAGAAACTCACATCCACGCTAATCCGTAATCTATCCCTCTTTAGCTTATTACTGTTTCTCATTTTCAGAAACAAGCACTTTAACTGCTAAAACTCATTTTTAGAAGCGAAAAATATGAATTATAAAATTATATGCAATGAAAAATTTTCACTTTTCCACCGCAATCACTAAAACAGAGATACCGGCAAAATGTGGAATTCTCCATGAAATATTTTTATTGCAATTTTTTTTGTTAAATCTAAAGTTGAACCTTCTTCGCCTAGTCCATTCATTTAAAAAAAATTGGATCATGGGACAATAATGAAAAATGAAAATCACGGTCACCGGAACACAACCCTAATTCCTGTTGCCCCGCATTTACAAATACATGTCACAAAAGTCACAAAAATAGATCAAACACTTTCTTCTACGCATTCAAGGGTATTTATTACAACAAAATATAATGGTTGAAAAGGAAGACCAAAAATGCTACACAAGGGTTGAGTAAATCGGAAAGTCCAATCTGTGATCCCTGTCCCACCAAAGGACCTTTGAAAGAACTGCCATCCACGAAAGTAAAATGACGATTGAAACGAACTGATCTGAGAGATTTTTTTTTGCTTTTCTAATCACGTTCTCGAATGCGTAACCTGAACTCGTGGTAGTCAATTCTTATTTCTGATTTCCTCTAGAAGAAAACTGATCTAAACACTTCTTTAAAACTAGCTTCTTCTCTGGACCAACTTTTTCCGTCTCATTCGTTAGTCACCACACCGATCCTATTTACATCTCATGACAAACACATCAGGGCAGGTGAAAAAATAAGCTTCTTCTCTGGACCAACTTTTTCCGTCTCACTCGTTAGTCACCACACCGATCCTATTTACATCTCATGACAAACACATCAGGGCAGGTGAAAAAATAAGGCTCTTTCTTAAGTCACAGTGTTTCCTTTAGTGTTATGTTTGGACGGAGGAACGATCAAGAATATCAGGCAAGATGCGCTATTAGAGCTAGAGCAATAGCCGTAAGATTACAAAGCTCGTTTACTCGTCACTCACTCACACCCACAGTCAGTCTGTCAGTAGGAGCACAGCATCATCCGTAATAATAATAATAATAATAGGAGCAACAAAGGTTTTCCTTTGCTGCTCTTTCTTGACTAAGTGATATGTAGGTCCCTTTCTCTCTTCAAGCTGGTTTCTGCTCTATTCTTTTCTTCTTCGTCGATCTTGAAGGCATTAATCTGTGCGTGAAACGATATTCGAGGATGCTTTGCTTACGTTCGCATATGAAATAATAGTAATACGACTGGGATAAATTTAACAAAGCTAGCGAACTTCATTACTCATTATTATTTACCATCCTCTGTGAAATTTACAATGTAATTTACAAAACAAAGGATATCATCATTCTTCGTGGCTTGCACCTTGCAATCATACTATAACTTACAGATAGAAGTGGATTAAAACGTTTCTGCTGTATGTCTTGCTGGTGCAAACTTTGCAAACTGCAGTAATAATGTTACTTGCATCATTGTACAAATGCATCTACTACTAGACATGTGCATGTTCGAAGCATTTAACACCGCATTTACTAATGTTGCTGCTGTACTCAAGCCCACTAACCAGGTTCAAGGTGCAAAGGATGTTTTTTCCGATGAGCAATGTATATATAATGTGATTATGAATGCAACTCATGATCCAACTCTTTCTGATCGTTTGAACTTACACTGATTCAGGATTCAAAGGGATAAATTAAAGCTAATGTCAATCTCCAGTGCTTTTGGCTTTTGGTAAGTCATCGTGCTAATTGACTAAACTGAAAGTTCTATAATAATCTAATCTAATCTAGGTAAATATTTACATTATGTTTCACATTGCCCCATCTGTAGCATCATACAAATACCATACCATTTAGAAAAGTATTTTAGTAATCTCATATATTTTTTATGCAATCGTAGTCTTTTCGTGGCACTTACTTTTACTTTGATGCGGATTTCAGCGGGTGAAACCGATATGCTTCCAAAGGCTTTTTAGATTTTCTGGAATTTTCAGACATAGCTGCGAATGGGTTGAGTGTTTACGACAGGATCGTTTCAGCAGGTTGTTTAAAAATAAACACCACGGCATTATCAAACAGCTAGGTTTATATGCTTAAAGGTTTTATATATGAAATGAACAATGAACCGAATTACCGAATCGAACGGAACCCGCACAGAACTTAATTTAACCGGATGAAAGTTTTCGCCTGCTCTGTGAAAATCGTGATTTTCTGCGTAGAGACATTTTCTTAGAGTTCTTATGAAATCGAGTTATAGATTAAAGTCAGAAAATGCAAGCGAGAGCGAGAGTATAAAGGAAAATATAATTGAACGTGTATTATACCGACTCAAGTATGTAATTCTACTCTCACTATTCAAAAAAAAGTTTGATGTGTGATCGCTTGAATTAATTGTTTAAACTACTACACTTAATCACCACAAACTTTACAAGCATTCAGGCTTGTCTTCTTAATGATTGAGGGAAAGCGAAATTTGCTCATCATTCGCCAATTATCACGTGCATAAAAATCATATTCAAATGTAATTATTTCATATTACAACTTGTGGCATTAAATTGCGTATAAAACATAGGTAAGAAGCATCATTATCAGAATCAGTCAGGAGATGAATCGTGAATACTATAAATATTTTGAATAAAATTGGCTAGCTGCGTGACTTTATGGCCGCTGGCGAGCACGAAAAAACAACTTTTGGCAATTAACCAGTGACATTTTAACTTGAAATTGAAAATCAAATGAAATGTGAACATGCACGTATTCACAGAAATCTTTCTCTTTTCGACTGCGAATTACACTAAATAAAAAAGTGTGTACAATTGCGTATGCAGTGTAATTCGCCAAAATCCTTGAAAATCCTAGAATGTCTCAAAGTCTCATGTAAAACATATTCTTCATTTCTATAAACTGGTCTAAGAAAATCGAACTCAAAATGTAACTGCTTTAAAAAGCAATTTTACCAAAGTACCAATAATCGAGATTTGTGTGCGTTGCTGGCAGTTTGCCCTGCTGCGTCGTGTGTCAAATCATTGCAAAACAGAGAAGGACAGTAAATTCAGTATACGAGTTTTGAACTTCATAGAAACTTTTATTTCATTTCTATATGTATATGAATGACGTGATTTTTAACTGGACGGGAAACAAACGCATAATAACAAAATCATAAGAGCGATGAGATTTTTTTTCTTTCTTTTCTTCTTTTCATGTAGTATTACTTACATACTTCATGCTATTTTCATTACTTACAATTGGCGTTTAATCGAGTAGTATTTTGTCGGATAAAAAGACATTACTTATTTCTTGCAATGATTAAACTCATTTCTTGAAAACGACAAGAACCACAACGATTCCAATTATTAATTATTAATTAATGTAATTAAGTGAAAGCTTTTTATAATTGAAACTTTTCTTGTTCTTAATTTTTTTCATTTAATGTAGTAAAGTTGTAATTTGTTATTAATTTTTTAAAATATATAAGTCCTATTTAGAACGAAAGGCCCAACTGAGCCACGAATTATTTTATTACACTTCTTCAACGACGACAGTTTTGGCATTTCCGCCATTGCCAATTCTTTTGACGACTCCGTTGCTTGGTCTGCCGCGAACGAGTGATGGAGCAGAGAATGTGTAAGATTTCATAGCTAAAGTTTGACCGTTATTTCCACCAGGATTAGTCCGAGTTCTACTACTGTCGATTATCGCTTTGGCAATCCCCTCCGACAATAAACTTCCAACTTCTGCAGCATGCTCACTACTTCCACTACTACTCAAAACACAACTAGAATTGACAGTTGAGTCTCTTGACGACTCGTCACTTATTATGGTACAAACCTCACTTGCATTTAAGATATTATTTAAAATCTCATCTCCATTCTCAGATATTGACGAGGGTGTCTCCACTCCTCCAACAACACCCTCACTCTTATTTGGTATTAGTAACCTAGCGTTTTCCTTATTATCCTTATCAACTAACAGTCTCATTTTATTTAAATCTACACTAGTTTCATCACACTCTTCACTATCTACTATTTCACATTTTACATGCGTTTCCACGCTGCCACCAGCCGCTGTCGAACCCCCTGTCCTCTCCACTTTTACTATATTCAAGTTTACTTCACTACTACTCGCAGCCGCACCAGCATCGGAGGATACTGTCGCAGAGGTGGATGTGGAGGCGCCCGTGCCCGAAACTTCCATTGGTTCACCGATAATATTATCTGGAACGTCCAGAGAATTGAACCAAGAATCTCCTGCATTCGTCTTAAACCCGCCGAGGTCGTTACTACTCATTTCTGCATTATACGACGAATTAACTACACCTGCAGTAGAGTCGTCTAAAAGGATGGACTCGCCGGAGCAGTCTCTGTGCAGCGGGAGTGGATCTCCTCTGAGAGGTGGATCGGGTTGGAGTTCTTGTGCGTTAAACCCTAAAGGCGAATCTCCAGCATTCACTAACACACCAAGGTAAAAGCTTCCTGGCAAACTGAACAATCTATTATCCTCTTGATCCTCTTCTCTGGATTCTGCGTCTAAATCCAGCGTGGTAGCAGACTCTGGTGTACTTTCAAACATTGCGTCACTTTCCGAAATGATTTCCGGTGTTTTAGGTCGATAATGTATGCTGAAAAAGTAATCATGCCCCATTTGCTCTCTTCTCTACTAACTGCTTTTATATTTAATATTGACATCATCACATGAACAAATACTGACCAGCCTAGTCGGGGTGAAAGCGGATGCGCAACAACGGGAGGGGAATATGGAGATGAATCGGGAACGTCAACGCTAACTTCATTGCTGACCGCTTGCGGACAATTTGGAAAAGTTTGGTTTTGACTTCCTGTGACATTATTTGAGTCCGTGCTCTCATTCATCAAGGAGTGCCAAGCGTCAATGCCACCTCGACAATTTAATCGGTCCAACACCACACTGAAAGTCAGAAGTATTTTGAGTACAGATGCCATTCCCATATCTAAACTTTATCCATTTAACCGATAGACAATCACACACAAACTATCAGTGTAGGTATGTATGATTGATTCATTGAATGCTTCACCAATATAGCGCCTGATAGCTATACCATACCTTGAAACCTTTACCAATTCCAAATAAACACAGCTGTACGCCAGACGCCAATGAAAGCCTTAAATTAATTTATAATTAAAAATTTAAAGTATGTACTCACCGGCCACCTCTTCCCAATCGGCGTCTTGAAAATCCCGCAAATCTGAAACCGTGATTTTTACTGGGCAAAGACGTTGGATAATATTGACACGACTTGTCGGCAATTCCCAAATCATCTTCAGTATTCCACGGCGAGGGATCGATGGGCTGAGCAAGTAAAAGAAGAAGAATTAATTAAAAAAAAAAAAAACTATTATCGGGAAGATTGACAGGAAAATATTTATTATTTATTTTTCGGTCCTGATATTTAAAATAAGAGCTACTTACGGATTGATAAATGCAACCGGCCTTCCGCCTAAAGGCAAAAGGCCCTTCATCCTCCTCCTCTTCTTCAGAAGGTGATGCAGGGGGTGCAATTTCCTCTTCCGAGGTAACAACATCTACATCCATTCCAAATCCCGGGATGCTGGGAAGCCCCGGAATCAAGCCTGAACTACCAGAAGCGGAGGTTGACGCGGAACCCTTTGACGAGCTTTTATGTCTTCTTTTTTTGTACTGCCGTTTTTCTTTACGAGTAAGCGAAGATAGAACGGGGTCTTCTTTGATCCAACTCAGTGCGTTGGGTTGGAATATGGGGGTGAAAGCAGGTCGGGCCGGACGCTGCTGAAGGGCTTCGGAGACAATTTGGCCAGAGTAATCACCGGCCTGGTACCTAATTTGCAAATGTCAACATCATAATAAACATTAGATTAGCATTTAACAACAATAACAAACAATGACGTATGTAAACAAAAGAAATGTTTTGTTTGTTGATGAAAATAAATAAAATGCAAGTGACATGTGAGATGAGAGATGACAGCAACTAACCTCTTTTCGAACACTTCTATAGATAAATGTAAAAGTTCCCTTTTACTCTTCTCCCTCCTCTTCACCATTTCCAAGAGGGTAAGGGCTCGGGTCAAGTCCCTCTTAAGTTTGAGCATCTTTTCATATGAACTTTCATCATTTTTCCGGTTTTTCCGGGTTTGCATTTTCTCTGTTCTTCTCCTAAATGCGATATAGGGATTATGGTTTGTAACACCATGTCTGGCTTCAGTCCGAACTTGAGGTATCAGGGGATGTGTCGTTTTAAGCCGTTTATTGAGCCAATAATCATAAACAGCAATGATGAGATCATCATCCTCCTTAATTAGAGCTTTGGCCTCTTGAAGGGTTACTACTGTTTGACCACTGCCCTTTTCCAGGCGGTCCATCATCTCCTCAAACTTGTCGGGGGTCAACTCCAGACGAGTGGCGAGTGAGTTCACCCAAACTTCGTCTTCGGAGTCCATATCGTAGTCTGGAATGTCTGCCTCCATTGAGAATGGCTGCATGTAGATGAGTTGCCTCGGCATCTTGATGTTCTGAGGGTACAGGTCACTGTAATACGCAAGGTCTGCAATGTCATAAACTTCGGGCGTTGGAATAACTGTTCCCGAGCATATGGCCCTTTGCAAGTGATGCTCTGACTCCTCCTCTTTCTCCATTCCAGTCGGCATTTGGGGAACAGCCCGATTAATCAGGGAGCAGTCCGCCGTTTCCGGGATCTCATCCGCCAGATAAATGGGTAGGGGCTTGCTGGCGTCCAGCGCCCTAGCCCTGAACGAAAGCTTGCTCATTTTAATTGTTTTTGCCAACAATTAAGCCTCGTAGTAGTAGTGGGCAACTGATTTGCCCAGCCGCTGGAGCGGCTCACGGCCGCAACAAAAACTCACTGAATGTCACTTAATTAGTCCCCATGATTACTTTACTACAAAGGTCACTGACAATTAAATTGAAGAAATTCGCCCCTTGTCACTCCAACACAGTTCAAGTACTCTTCTCACCATTCTCTGCAATGGCGGACCCATCATCGACCACGCCACAGCTACGCTCCGCACAGCTCTACCACCATCCTCAGCCTCGTTAATTCGGCGACAAACTTAATTTTTAAAATTATCACCACCACACCCCCATAGAGAAGGAGTGACGAGGATTCCAAAAATCAGCACGATTCCCCGCTCTAAATTAGGCAACTATTTTAATTTCTCGAGTAAAGATGCGTAATTTTCGCTAGGTGTAGGCTGACTAATGTGGTTTCTTCATCACTACGTGCCTGCTCGGCCTTGGCCGGGGCAGGTGGCGCTTGAGTGTTCAATTCTGCGTTGTGCTGTACTAGACCACGCCAAGAGCCACGATGCGATGATGCACACAATGCTTTAGCTCGTCCGTTGTTGTCCTGGGTTTTACTTATTGACGAGTATCAACGAACCGACTCGCTCGCTCCTTCTTCTGCTGCTCCGACCAAGCTTCTCTCTCTGATATGTGTGCATACAGCCTACCACTACTGTACTAAAACTATGCACCAGAGCGCCGTGTGTGAGAGAAAACACTGACTGGATTTTCTAATTTTCCTGGGGCGGAGTGAGACACCCAGATAATGTTTGTGTGTGCAGTTTCGTCTCTGGTCGCGTCGCTTGTTTGGGTGCGCTCCCTTGCCAAACTACTGAAGGAATACTGTTCAGTGTATTCTACTGAAATCCAAATTGCCAGCCCACCTCGACGAGTTTGACGAGCGAGGGAACTGCCAGAAATACATAACAAGACTTTTCCTCTCGAAGAAGGGCCGCCGCCGCGCCGGCCGACTGCGACTTCCGAAGATCATGCCCAAGCCCAACAACGCAATGCTCAAATGCTGGCTTTCATTATAAACTAGAAGAAGAAACAAGAAACCATCTACCACACACACACTTCTACTACACACAAGAGTGAAAATTATAATTTTCCTTTCCATTTTCTTTTTGCTTGTTTCGTGCGTCCGTCTGTCTGCGCTTTGTGCGTAAAAATTATGCATGAAATTGAAAATGCGATGAGAAGAAGGCACTATAACCATGAGGTCATGAGGTGAGGTCAAATAGATTGATTGCAAAAATTTGCATATTCTAGACCTCTTACGGCAATACTATCTGTGTATCTGTATTACATTTAATGGTCATTTCGATGTTATCAATTGAATGTTATGGAATGTCCTGTTCCTATTCTATTTATAGATGATTAAAAGTCATGACCTGATGTCTCACATAGCCCCTATCATTCATTCCGTGCATGAGAACATCTAATTATCTGTAATCAAAATTCAATAATTAAAAGAACTTTGAAATCGAAATGCTTAGGTTCTCTGCGACCACATTCCCAGAATATAGAAAAGCTTCATACTCGTATAATTTTTTGCTTTGTTTTCTTCGCCAACTGTTGTAGGGAGCCAGCAAGCTTGGTTCATGTTCATGGTTCATGTCTGGAATTGGAAGTTTCACTAGGTTTAGGTTTTACTTTTGCTTTATATTACCTACCTACCTATGCTTTATGTGTGGTAAAATAGTAACAATCCTGCACAGTTCGTATGGTATGGTATGAAAGTTAGTTCTTACGAAGCTTTTGGATAAATAACGAGCGAGTCGGTGTGTGGTATTGCAATGGTAAAAACGAAAGGATTTTTCTGTATTATTCCTTGAGTTCGGTTCATGGGACGAAAGAGTCTGAATTTCCTCCTCCTCCTCGTCACTCCTCATGTTATCAGGTTATGTTACAGCGGATCGTTCTCCAACTCCAAGATGTGATGCAATGGTAAAAAAGTGAAGCCTGGCTACAAGTTTGGGTTACGAACGTTACTCCAAACTCCAGTCGAGTTTTTACTGCATAGAAGATAGTTTTTGTTACATGGTTCGCTGCTGCTGCTCTACTCGCTCATCGAAATGAAGCGACAAGCGAAAATGCGTTTTATTCTTGCTTGGTGTATGGGTATTATGCGATACGAAACGAAGTATGCAAACATATTTTCATTTCCCTTTTGCTTATGTCGAGTTTTTGTATGTTTTTCTGTTTCGAAGACTCGTTTCGTTCACTTTGTCCATGCCCAAGCTCGCTCCGCTTTCGAGCGCAGAAGTTGCCACACAGCAGTGGCTTCAGCATCTTCCCTTCCCTTCTTGGGTTTCATTCTCATTTCAGATTGTCATTCTCTTCTGCACCAACATCACCGCCTTTTGCCAACAAAATTGCAGCAGCTGCTGCTTTTTCTCCTTTGTCTTCTCTTTGCTCTCCACTAGTGCAGTTCGTTAGTATGAATGTTGCATGAAATGCAGACACGGCCAGAAAACGACGAAAGCATTATTATAGGCAGCCAGAAGAATCTGAATAAAATAGTTTTGGGAAACAAGCATTCTTCACGATTTTGCTGCTTTCAGAGAACATCGCATCTCTCATCCATCTCATAATCTCATCCCAGCCTCCTCGATGTCGATCTTTATATACATAAAAGTAATCTTGTCTCTGGAAAGATTTTTCTGCGAGACGTGTAGTAGCAAAGTAGCGTTCTTTGACTTTGTCTTGCAGTGCAGCATTTGTGAGCTTGCCGTGCAAGAGCGCACATCAGGAAACCTAAGTGGTAGAGCAGGATTGAAGTGTTCGTTTCTTCAACCGCAGGCAAAGATTCTGCTTCAGCGGAAACTCAGCTTGAAACTTTCTTCCTTGATTAAAGAGATGAAGTGCAAAATTGATGATTTCGCCAGTTTTTGTTTGGCTGGATGATTAGAAAGCATCTTGAATTAGATTAATTTTTATAGATCGATTGGTACGTACATATGAACAGTCTTTCGCCTTTCTTGTGGTGATAAACGCAAACCCAAAAATCGTAGTTCACTCACATAGTACATAAATCATGGATTATCATGGCAGTAATGGCAAACCGGAATTAATGCTTACGTACAATCATAATATTTACTTATAATCTTTCTTGTATTAATACATTGAACTAATCGCAGATTTAATTGTTAACATTTGCGACCTCATACTCACTCGCCTTTTTAATCCGGATAATGTACCGACTATGATTCATTCAAAACTAGATAAGCATAACTAGATATTTAACTACAAAAATGTTTTAAAAGTAGACTTTATTTTCGATATGTGAAATCAAAATCAGATATACATAATCGATTGGAAAAGACATCTCTCCGATTCATAGAAAATAGTATTTTCACAGACGTCTGCGAAACCTTGTTCAGAGTAGTTTCATGAACACGAATATTCTATAGTAAACTTTTTTCAATGTCCAAAGTATGCTTTACTTTATGGCAATAATCCACAATGTGAGATTCCGCCGTGACCGAAAGGTTGGCCCTAATATCTTACTAAAATGCTTTACTTTAGGATCTGAACGAGGAGCTACTTAAATGGGGACAATTTGTTATAGTAGAAAGTTTATAGCATTTCAATCTCACTTATCTTGTTTTACTTTGAAACATAGTGGGTAATATTCAGTAACAGTAGAAATTAGTCTTTGAACAATTTGCAAAATTTAAATAAACTAAGCTAAAAGCTAATACAAAAGCTCGACACAATGAAGTTGAATTCATTTTATCAAAGATTAATTGACCGTTCGTGATGACCGTTCCTTATCATAAACTAAACCTTTGTTATGTAATATTGTTACCCATTAATTGAGAAAATGAGAGGTTTTATATACATAGGTTATAAGGAGAAGCACTGGCTAACTCGTGTCTGAGTGTCTGACAAGGAATTGGCCCTGACTTAAAAAACAAGTGAGGTAAGCGAACATGATTACGCAGGCTGAAGAAAATGTATGACGCCAGACAAGGCATCGCTTTCGCATAGCATTGAAGCTAGAATTGAAAGAGAATTGAATGCGCAATGTGTAAAATTAGAAATCAGTCATCTGCACTGTAGGCGAAATCTCTTATTGAAAATGAAAGATTGATTAATTTAAACTGGGAAACTTAGATGTGCAGAATTCTTTCCATTTTAACATTTTATGCCTTTTATATATTTATGCATCAAAAAGTAATTTTCATGTTTGAGCTCATGTCTGTACAACGAGTCCATTAAAATGGTGTTTTGATCGGAAGCAGGATTACGTTTTACGATAAGCTTCTTTATATCAATTATTAATCCGTCATGAAAACGGTGGTAATTTTTTGGTAAGCATCATACAGTGAATAGTCAACCCTCACCTTCCAAAATGCCAAACTTGAATCAAGAATTAGCCAAGAAGAAACCAGTCATTGCACTTGAAAATTCATGACCTTGGAACTCGAACAGGGACAGAAAAAAAACTTCACGCATTTACTTGTATACAGTCGTACATTGTATTTATTCTGGTTCGATGGATGAAGAAACAAAGTTTTTGGATGGGTAGTTTAGTATTTTGAACTTGATGAAGCTAGCCGAAAAACTTGCTACGGAGTGCTGATGATTTGATGAAGAAGTGAAAGAAAAAGAACAGACAAAGACTGTGTAAAATCACTTTACACATTACACTTCGTACATTGCTAAAAACTAGAAGTTTGCCACATTCACGATTTTGGCGAACTGAGACAATAAAACCTAAAAACGACTAGCGCGATGGCGATGCTCGTCGATAAATGTGTCGAATTTGTTCCTCCTAGCTGTTTTAATTGCATTTTACAGGGGGTTTACTCACTAGTAGTAGATGATTAAACTGACATGACGGAATTTGGCATTTCGATTTTATTCGTAGCTCGTATTTACATTCAACGAAAATTACTTCCTACTTTTTTGTCGACTTTTGTTAGATGAGTTGAATTGAATTATATCCATGCTAAATTTTTATATTCTTAATGATTTATGCTTTCTCATAAAAGAAGCAGTGAAATAATGAAAACGTTGGGTGCGAATGAGAACAAAACATAAATTCATTTGTCTCCATATGTCTTACATAGCAATTTAATAGCATCTTATAACAATCCTAGGATGAACAATTTCATAATTCAAACTCCTGCAATTAATAAAAGAAGCAAATCAAAATGTTAATTTCTTGTTATAAATATTCTTGGGCTGTGAAATGATTTCAAAGCTTTCATTTCGTACACAGGAGTGAGAGTGAAGTAGCTACCTTATAATTGCTAATCAGCATTGAAGCTGATAATCAAACTCAACCTTTTGTCGATGGATTACACTTAACCTAATTTCACGGAATGTAATTGTTTAGGTTATGACCAAGTAATTGACTCGTGATGTCGAGATTAAAACTTCCCACTCGTGGCGATACTCGGTTTTGATTCAATTTCAGTTTCATTACATTTGTGTGACTCATTCGCCCATTCTGATCTCCACTTCTGCATCTGTTGGAATCGCATGTTGTGGTCTCTTGATGACAAATGACAGACATTGATGAGTGGTCAACTCGTGGTATCGCAACCATTAGGCTTTGCACACCGTAGTTTACAGGGAAAATATTT
>VYYJ01004550.1:0-13123 GCA_021029165.1 Cyphoderus albinus
ATTAAAATAAAATGTATACAACTGACAGTTTTATTGTAACATTCGAAGTGGAAGTGGACACTAGTTTTATTTAAAAATCGCAAAAGAAAAGACCAAAATTAATTAATTGCACATTTAAAAAAATGAATTGACAAAAATACAACTTGGGAGAAAAATCGCTTCTCGATGTTGCTCACTCTGACTCTCAACTCGCACTGTCACGAAAGAATGAAAATGTTCTTTCATCACCATCTTTCCTTCTAGTTCATTCTCGAATTTCATTGTCTCGAGTTCTTTACTAAAAACAAAATCACACCCAAACAAAGTCGTGTCGACTTGAAGGAAATCGTATTCCTTCACCAAGCAGCCAATCGACACCTCTCAAAAGTCGCAATGTCGACTTGAAGGAATTCGAAATTCCTTCTCCTGCTGCTTTTTCTATGCGCATGTTGAAGATTTACATTCTCTGGCCACGAAGTCGAATTAAAACCACCAACGGCATTTCAATCTAACAACAACTAATTCAAAGAAGCGATGTTTCACAGGATGAACAAATGAACATCCTTTGAAATAAAGCTGTAATATAAGTTATGTGTATGTCATTGCATGCACAGAACAACTAGTAAATGCCACTCGTTAAATATGCGAATAAATCTAAATCAAGATAATTTAAAAGCTTGCTTTTAGTCGATTAGTTGAGTGCCATTTTATTTCGTGATTTGACAAATTTCTGATTTACTGCTTTTAGACTTTGCTGTGACCATCCAAAAGCATGTTAGAATCAGGACGCCACACCCCACAGGTTGCACCAACGTGAATTTCTGGATGTGTTTAAGTAATTTTAATTAAAGCTGAATACGACAAATAAGAATCCGGAGACGATATCCTCAGACAACAATCGGTTCTATGCCAATTAAACGTGGCATAAGACGAACGCATTGAATTAGTTGGTAAAATAGTTACCCATATTGATTTTCACACGTTTGTGCTTGGACATATATGAACTAGCAAATTTATGAAAAAGTCTATTTGCAAAATGACAATTTTAACGTTGTTCGGAATAGGTGCACCATTACGGTTGAGTTTATTTTCTCGAAAAGTTTATAGTTTCTGTGCCCCAGTTGTGATTTATTTATTATTATACTATTTATTTTTAATTTTCTGTATTTAAACTTCACCTTTATCTAATAAACCAGTCGCATTTGACGTACTAGACAGGATTAATTAAAGTTTAGTAACTGTCAAGTTTAATTGAATAACAAATTAAGTCCGTCATACTAATAATGATGTAAGCGTCAAATGTGAAATATTTTTTTAATCATAGATTGCGTAACTTATCTTAGTTGGCGAATTCGCCATATACATAACTAGTCGAACCATTTCTTTCAATTTGCTTTACTCCCGATTTAACAGCGGCTAGCGACCCAGAGAGGAAATGTAGCCGGTGCCATGCAGCGTCCAAGGTACCATCACCTCCGCAATCGCTATTGAAGAAATACTTTCTTTGACATTCTATCAATATTTAGAAACCCGCGCACGTTTTCACTTTCAAGTTAGGGTAATTTAAATTTAGATAGTGACTCATAAAACAATTAAAATAATTATCCTTCAATTCAAATTTGTTATATTATTTTAGACTCAATTTGGTACACGTTTCACGTTTTCATCTGTGATACGAGGGACTTTGTTTTTTATTTAATTAAACTGTTTGTGGGTAAAGTTAGTGATTTAGTATGATAGTATTAAAGTGAGGCCAAAAGTTGATTTGTTTAAATGTCTCGTGAATATATCGATTTAAATATCGATTTAAACTGTGCTTTCTCGTGTCAGGATTTCAATTCGTTTACGCTATGCTCGGAAAATGTTTCCCTTTATTAGTTGAACATTTCATTGTTGATGTCCTTAAATTATTATTTACATATAAGCGAATGCGATCATACATCAGATTACTTAAAGTATTAAAAGCTCTGACCTTTCTTGTGACCTCTTCTTGACAGGAAGTGCTTAAGAGTCATTTTTTCAATTTTGATTTGTAAGCCATTTGAAATGATGACGATGCAAATTGTTCCAGTTGTTGGTAGTAAGAGCGTCATTGTATTTGACAGTTCTACATGTGTTGGTAACATTGATCTCGCAAGCTAATAACCCAAAGCGGCTTCCGTGCATGGGTTAATTGTATATACAATAATTATTTTGATTGTGGCCCAAACAATTATTATCCATGTAACAGACATAGGCAAAAACGTATTTAACTTCTCCAACAAAATATTTCTCATAAATAAAATGACAATGTTTGAAGAATCAATAAGCCCGTTAACATAAATGTTAAATTCATCCCCGTGACATCGACAATGTTTACAATCATCCAGCCAATACTAAGGGCGAGAAGTACAAAGTATAAGCGGAACTCCAATGAATTGTACATCGTAACGAGTCGTCGTTATCTTAAAAATCAGAAGAACCCCGAAGGGGGTTTGCAAAAAAACCACAATGGTAAAACAACAATGCAGAAGGACGGTGATAAGAGAACCTAGTTGGTGATCTGTTCTGCTAATAATTTGTAGCCTTCCGGATTCCTTGCTCCAAGGAAAGTTAACCAATACAACTTACCAAAGTAATGCGTCCTTCTATTTAAAATATTTTAGCAAGTATAAATACAAAATGAAATTCAAAACTTACCTGATACTTTAAATTCAACGCTTTTATGATTTATGATTTTTACGCAAGTAGTTTATTATTACTATTTACAAATTAATAATTCTAATCATAAGTACATTATATCGTATATTTCAATCTTTTAAAAGTCACAGTTCAATAATCTGTAGTTGAAGTCGTCGAAGTTTAATATTTCCCAATAGTAGTCAATTAAAAATTTCAATGCAGTTGCAGAGGAGTAAATGGATGGTTTACGAATAATTTCATTTTAAATTCCAGTGCCCTATTATGTTGCATACTAGTAGACACCAAATATACAAACTCTGATCAGGAAAGCCCAGCCTCGGTGAGCCATCGTGGATTAATATGTAATTTTAACCATTTGATTAAAAAAGTGAAATAACGATAAACATTGTTTGTACCAACATGAGAATTAAAAGCCAACCATTTTGTTCTTAGAAAACATTATTTTAAATCTGGTGAAAAACAGACTTAAAAATCATCATTTATATTCTATCACAATTCAAAGTATTTAGACGCAGTTGATTTTCTAATATCTGCATTAGACAGAGTGGCTGGCAGGTGCTAAAATTAATTAGGTAGCGTTGAATGTATATGACGATTCAGCGTGTGTCTTCGTACGTTAAATCAGTACAGTAGCAACTCGCCATAGTTTGCGATATTATTTTGTTAATAAAACCTTTGGATAATGCTTATTTACGTTTTATTGTTTTGTTTGTTTACCATTTTAGTTGGAGTGGCACAACTATACATAACTAACTGTTTCTTGTGGTAAATGACATCGACAACCAATTAACTTTGAAACGTGGTGCAAGAAATTCTAGGCTTGAAAGTGTAGATGAAAGGTCGCATTTTGTAAACTGATATAGTGTGTATAATGTACAGAGTAGGACACGTTGTTGGTTTAAAACACCTATTCTTAAACGAGACGTTTAAAATTTTGTGATTATCGCACATGTTACCTTTTAACTTTCTATTATTAAAGTACGTACGCCACATCGACACAGAAAATTACTTTATGTTATACTTTTACGCTTTGTTTCCGCGTAACAATGTATTGTGAACGAAAACTTTGTCTTACCTTAAGGTAAATAATTTCTGAGTATTGTTAAATGAAACAACTACTTCAACAACTTAATCAAATTGAGTAAAGCTAAGTATGTCTTCAAATAAGAAAAAACAGAAATAAAGCAATCTGTTATTTGTTACTATTGCTGGAAACAATCCACAAGTAACCATCAATATTATTAAACAAGTATCGGATAATACTTTGAGAATAAATATCTCGGCGCCATTTAACAAGGCGGATTTGCAAAACGATTTTAGAATTACTGAGTTTTTTCTTGCTTATGAGTCTACTACGTGGAAAAACAAATCAAAAGTTATGAATGTACTTACATTAGTAGATAAGTACAGGTTGACGACAATATGCCCAATATTTCTATTGCTGATGTTGTGTCACACTAGAAATTTGCTGATTAGAGTCACCAGGTTTTCCAATTTAGAACGAACCATAAAATGATTTCCAAAATGTTAAGTTGTTCCAGATTAATGGCAAATACCTTTGGTATGTGAGTTAAATTAAATAAAAATATTGATCGTCCACGGATTTTTTTTGTATAGTAGGTCAAGAGGTCACCTGTAGTAAAAAGTAAAAATTGGGTAATTGAATTTGATTAATTGTATAATTTCATATGTTGAGTTCCGCAAATGAGACTTTTATTGACTGACAGCTGGCTGAAAACTTTTGATTTTCATTGATTGGTCTTCGTGGGAAGACTTTATTCTTAGAGAGATGTATGGTGAAATAAATGAATATTATGCATACTTGACACATTCCCACATTTGTAAAGCGGAGACTGCCGGAATCATGTCAATGCGTTCACTGATTGAACGAATGGAGGGGTAGGTTGCTTTTCTGCGACACTGTGCATTTACCATTTTTTTAGGATTGTGTACCCCAAATTGCGGATAATATTTGCAGAAAGGAAAATTTTTCAATAGTTAATTCAATTACAGTTAACTTAATTGTGTTTTAAATTCTAAATAATAGTTAGCGCTTACGAGGAACTGTTTCCATTCACGCAAACAAGTGCTTAATAAAAATTTTTAACTTTTGCAAAAAAATAATTTATTATAGTTAAATATAATTTAAATATTTAAAATGACTAAATTAAATGTTAAAAATAATACACCTTTCAGCCAATAAAACAAACAAAAGTTTTTAGTTAACCTTTAATATAAAACAAAATCACCTTAATCAGTCATTTTGATTTGTGACGTTGCATCATCGCATGTTCAATTTGATTTCCAATTGCACACTGCCAGTTTTTTAACATTGTGGGTGATGGCTTCCGTCGCCAGTGTGATATTTGAGGACCACAAATATTACTTTAATGAAATTACTGGTATGAGTTAGATGCGAAGAGTTGAAACTAAACATGAAGGAAATTTAGAATATTTAATTCAAACATAAGAGGCTTTCGTGCGAAAATCTTACGTTTTCTATGAATAATTATTCTACTCTTTTTCAAGCGAAAAACAATCGATATGAGTTTTTATTACGTTCGTTATATTTTTAAAAGATGTTTCCTCTATGGTGACAATACGATGTTAAAGAGAGTTATTACTTATTAATAGTTACTAAAGTATTTAAGTATTTATTAGACTTGTTAAGGTAAGAGCTTTTTATTAATGTTTCGGCTATTTGCTATTTTATGAGTTTTATATTTGTTTTTGAGCAAATGCCTTTGTTATGTGAGTGAGTTAAATGATTATTTATTAGGATTCGTGAAAGGTGAAACAAATGAAAATTATGCGTTAGAATCACTTTTTCATCTGACTGTGAGTGAGGCTCGCTGCTATGCAGTACAATTAAATTGGCATGCTTCACTTGCCCACGTACAGCAGGTGCCGTTACTAAATGAGAACTCCTCAATAGCGTTAATTATGGATAGTTAATTTTAATATAATAAATAGCATAAGCCTTATGTTGAAATGCAATAACACAACATTTATTTCATCTCTAATCTCATCTCAGCCCGTCTCACACCTGTAAAGATCCTGCCCTGCAAAGAGTATGCAGCTGTTTTTTAAATAAAATATCAAGCGAAGGTTAAAACAGAATTGCAAATACTCACAGCAGCGCGGTAAAGCGAACTAAAACGATGTAAATATCTTGATTCAGAGCAAAATAAAGTTAATTCTTTTAGCGCTATAGTAGTAATTGGAAATTCCCCCTTTTGTCAAGTTATTTACTCAAATACATAATGTAAAGCTATTACACGAATACAAAAGTTTGTTAAATAGAGCAGGTGTAAATTTATATAATTTTAAATCATATAATTGCATCAAAGTTAAACATAAAAGTCTGAGAAGTACTACTAATAAACAACTAACAAAATTGAAACTTACTTATAAACTGCATTTTGATATTTAGAAGTTGCACGCCATAAATCTGAAAAGACACTTTGATCGAATAATGAAGGTACATAGGTTCATAAACTGTACGATTTTCATTATTTAACTTGACTCTAATAGATGAAGGTCACCAAGATTTAAAAAGAAGTTTTTTATTTCACATTCACAAAATATAAATACAATCTAAAATCAATAAAATAAATCAAATATAGATGCTTTTTTATATTTATAATATTGATTTATTGTTTATATTTATTCATTTTCTTCTTAAAAAAACATGAACTTAAATCAAATAAGGTAGTAAACACATGCATGCTGATCTTTGTCATAATGTAGAGTAAAGACGATGGTGATTGGAAACAATGTAAACTTATGAATACAATGTGAAATATCTCTTTTAAAAGGTTAAGCACATCTCAAAGTGGGCACACGGGGACATTACAACGTTTTTGTGCAAGTAGTTTGATGAATTTTTATGTACCATCACTGCCTCAGATGATTATGACCATAAGCAACTAAAGTTGAGTGAATTTTTGGGTTACCTATTGATCGTTATTAATCATTGTTGATTTTTGTCAGTGCCTGTGTCATCTTATTTTATTTTCTATTAATAATTGCATTGGTCATTGCATTGCATTGGGCTTTTCACTATCTGTAAGGAAATAGAACGATGCATGCGGTAAGTTGTACATTACGACGGCAAACCATTTCATAGCTCAGTAGAATGGCTGAAGACGATGTGTTAGTTTCTCATGTCGAAATATACAACATAAACGTTTTTAAGAGGCAAAATATTTTTATAAACGCTTCCGTTCTTTCGATTTAAATCCACCTGTGAAAAATTGAATCGAAGAAATTAAGTTGAAGCGAAACCCATGCATTTGTTGTGTTTAACCAGATACATAATAATATATCTATGTAAATATTACAAATATTACTAAACTACCTGCACGGGATTTATATTAAGTAAACTCGCTTGTTTGTAAGGTTTGTGTTTTGTTTAAAGAGAACAAACTGAATGAATCAATTCAAAATGTTGACAGATTGAGTTAGTCAATGGCCTAATAATATATCAGATATGTATTATTTTGTAATTATTCGCTTCCTAACTGTTGGCGTTCATTAATCGTAATCGTAATTTGCTCCAAGACCACAAAATTTCCTGTTCCATTGTTATACTTATGTCTAGTGAAACATCTTACGTAAGGTTCGGAATTCCCTATTTTTCCCAAAAACATTTTGTCAGCAAGTTTTTTTCCAATTTCCAAAGACAATCTTGAATCGGTTAGAAGAAATGATTCAAAAATTCGCTTCAAATTCACAAAATCGATTGGGGTAAACTTTATTATATTTTATAATCCAAAATTTGTTATTTTTTTATTATAAAATTAACTTTTGAAATGATGGTTTAAATGGGCATATTGTCGATTTTCTTGGCATTTCAAAGGTTTTAACCTCCATGATTTAAACAATTATTATTCTTAAGTTTTATTCTGTAAGTCAATTATGTTGACTTGGTGTTGAAGGAGCTGACAATTTCATTGTGGAGGCTCATTTGAAGAAAAAAATTTAAAAAATTAATTAACACTTTTTCATTCTTTTTACGTACTGTTTTTCAACATAATTTTCGACAGTTTGCCGTGGGGGAAATTCATTATCTATCTAAATATAGTCGAATCCTTACATTATGTTTAATCGGATTTCCAATTTGAAACTGACAGATTGTTTAGACGTAGTGGTTTTATTAGAATGTAAACACGTTTACTATGGCAGAACAGGATGTTAATGTTAACGAGTATGAGATCATTGATGCATGCTTGCGTCATTTTTGGAAATGTTTAGTTTGATTCTATTTCACATTTTTGATTAGTTCAGTTTGTTTGTATCCTTTTTTTATTAGTCTGTTAGGTTCAGTCATGGCGAGAAGACGCACTAAAATTGTGAGGAATCGGAACTGGGTTTAAGTAATTATATCTCAACCAATACAAGCTTTTCTTGAACATTTGCTACAACTTTCTGTGATCAAATTACAGATAGTAGCTGTGGTTTAAACCAATTTTGTTCTTTTGAAGAGAAAGATGAATCAAGCTAAAAAACTGAAGAAGTGCATTAAATTCATTGTCATAATCATCTGTGACTGTGATGCAAATTTTTTCTTTCTCAGTACATTAAGTAGAAAATTAAGTTTATCAATGATAGACTCAAAAGAGAAAACATGCGAAGCGAATGCACAAAAGGCTCAGAAGCTACTTTTTGCGACAAAAGTCAACCGAAATTTTAATGCACGCCAAATAACGAAAGTAAAAGAGAATAGGTCTCAAAATGTAACCAGATTCATATTTAAATTATTTGTTTGGTGTTTTTTTGTTTTAATGGGACATCGTGAAATATCGTATGCTTACAATTTCAATGTGAACAAATTGTGTTATAAAGTTGCCCAAAATTATTTTATTATAAAATAATGTGACTGCGTATTAGAATGCAGAATATGTGCAATTTACCGCACCGCATCGTCTTAATTAAAAAACAGTGTAGGAATTGTGTTCAAAGTGCAAAATCAGTTAGGTGTTAAAAGTCGAACTCTGTTTTAGGCCCAAGAGGAAGAGTAACGTTAGTCGTTAGTTCATTTATGTTAGTAATAAATTCGGCCGAGGTATAATTAAAAATTCTGCAAACCTCGCTAAATCATTTGTGTAACATGGGAGAATTTAACCACCTCATTTGAACGCAAGGGTATACTTTCACTATGAACGCCAATGAGTGGCATTTTAAAGAAAAGATAATAATAATTTGTGAAAAGGCTAAATTACCTAACGAAGAAAATAATTTGTCCGCTTTATGATAATATTCAACTATGCAAATTCACCCTTCATACGGGTTTACCATTATTGGCCATTAAATTAGGAACAGTTCGCAGGGACGTTGAGAACTGTACTTGGCATACTGCACGCCACCTATTTTAACGAAACATCTCGTTTTTAAATCTTACTATATTTATACAACTGTTTAATATTAATTATCTTTACCATTATTGTGCAGCAACTTACATGTCTGCGGACTTATTAAAACTAGTTTAATGATTTACTCTACGGAAAGGCGTCCAGCTATGTAGTTTCAAAACAAAAACCAAACAAATCTTGTGACGGGCGAAATCTGTGCAAATCTAAAATGAGCTATTAATTTAATTGTTTGTCCCCTATAAATAAATAATAAATATCAAGTGCTCGAATATGGAATACAAAAACCAAATTAAAAACATGTTTTCAAAGTGAACGAACTATAACCATCATACATTTTCACTTTTACGGTTTAGTATGGCATGGCATGGCATGGTGCAATAAAATAAATGAAGCAACCGTTTTATTCCTGTAAGTTGATACTAACTGACTAATTACTCAATTGCTAATGAATTACCAAATTCCAAATTACTTTTATTACGGCTGGCATTGCAAACTAATGTAAACTAGCAAAAAACAAAGGCAGCTTTTGTATTTCGATTGTTTTTACATTCACAACTTAAACATCATCATTTGTCATCATCATCATCGTTAGTCTTTCACTAAAAAAAGTCTATCTACGAAATAATGTAAGGTGATTCTAATTAGTTTCTGATGTTGGTATATCTCGAAAATGAAAACAATAAAATGAGACTTGTCGCAGCCTACGGCGACCTATTATTTTGTACCGTGTCTTAAGATAGAATTGAACGGTTAATATAACGTTTTTAATTACAAAATCATTTAATTACAAATTTTATGTTCGTTATCATGCGGCAAATAGAAAATTGTAACTTTAGAGGCGTCACGTCGTTAAGAAAAATATTGGCATTCACGGGTTGTTTCTTAAATTTAGATGTTATTGTAACCAGTTAACTTACATTCGATATTAAATATAATAAGTTTCGATATCAAAGTTTGGGTTAAACAATCACAATTCAGTCATGTTGAACATTTCACATTCCTTTAGTACTAATCATTAATATGGCCATGCATGGCTAATGTGCCGCGGAAAACAAAGTTACGAGAACGTTTAATATCTTGTAACAAGACAGTGTTTATATTCTAATTTTGAATGAAAAATCATAAGATCGACTCATTTCACTGAATCTCCGTAGAGTATCCCTTCTCTATTGTAGCGTGAGTAAAGTTGGTATGGCGAGAGAATAGAACGTTAAGCACGGAGCCAAAATTCAATGGTTAAACGATAGGAAGATTTTATTCCATAAAATGATGTTTTTGGGATAATCTACGAGATTGTATAAATTTTGAGGAACATGAGAAATAATCGTAGATGAATTTCAACCTTGCTGGGACTTTTCAGTAAAATGTGTTTCTATTTAATTGCTATTGAAAATTAAAATGAATAGAAGATGAAATTCCAGGAAAGAAAAAAGGAAACACTTCTTACTTTGATAGTGAAAAAAAACCCATTTGGCTCTTCTGATTTCTTCAATGACGTCGAATTACTTTTTCAAAATATTACGTAAAATGCGTTGTTGTTTGTAAAACAGCACATAAAAGTTAAAATTGGGAGTGGGGTAGATTTATGGAAGATAAGTGGATTTGAATAAAAACTAAGCTGAATATGAATATATTAAAAATGACTCATGCAGATTACAAAAATTTCTTGCTGGTATGATAGCTGAGTAACAGCAATTAAACTGACTTCATCTAAACTAATCCGTGTGCGCTGCGCATGGGATGTTTGTTTTGATTTCGTTTTTTCATGTGGCCGTAGCTTCACCATAATCCTGAGCATATTTTGCATAAAATGTTCATCATTAACATAGAAATGATCAACGTCTTCATGCGGTTTGCACTGGATTTAGAACCGCAACATAACAGAAACGCTTGAACAGAACAGATTGCCACAACAAGAAACGCAAACAATGACCTTCGGAACAATCTTGGATCGTGTATCATTGATTAGTTGAAACACAAATTAGTGCAAATTCAATTTAGTTATGTGAGAACTTCTACTCATTTACCTACTTCAATTACATTTCCAAACAATCTGTTAAATATAAATCGAACCACTGATTCAGGTGGTTCAAAATGACGTTGAAGTGATTAACGTGAGTTGCTGAACGTTGTTGAAAAGTCGCCTTGTAATTGATGTCACTTTCTGAAAACGATTAGAGAATCGTTGACCAGAGTAACCAGAGCTTCTAATTGAGACCAATCGTCGCATAATAATTCTCTAATAGGCTACCTCAGCCTGGGTTAATGGCAAATACTTTTAGTATGTTATAGCAATGAATTAGCGAGACCAATCAGATTTACAAGGATTCATTTTTTGTATTTCAGTAAGTCACCAGCATAGCAAAATAAAATGATTTAATTTAATAAAATATATGGTTTCCTATGTCGAGTTTAGCAAATAAGACTTTTATTAATTTACCTGGCTGCAGGTTGAATTTGTCCTCATAGGTTGTTGATGTTTTGTCAGTGAACTCAATTAATACTGTAGAGTACAGTTTTGAAACATTCCAACATAAGTTCATACAAGACTGATAGAATTACCTCAACACGTTCACTAATTAAATGGAGGGGTCGTCGGTTTTTTTGCCTCATTGTGCATTTACCATTTTAGTAGGACAAGACCACTTACAATTCTATAATTACAACTTATAATTTATGTTTTAGTATTTATACCCTACTGTTCTAGAGCTAATTATAAAAATTGGAAATTAATTACCACAACGAAAAATCAGCCTTTCATCTGAATTAATACGGGCACGCCTCAAATTCTCTTTAAGGTCTAAACTGGATTGTAAAAGTTTATTGTATACAAAAGACGCTTTAGACGCTGGGTTGCTAAACTTGAAAACTATTGATATGAGAATTACAGGCTTTTCTTTAATTTTGACACTTTGATTCATGTGGGGGTGACAGGTGAAAAGTTTTGACTAAATACCATTGTTCCAAGCAAAATTCCAATATACCTTAATTAAAAACTTTTAGAGTCTTCTTAAAGGAAGCGATGGTTTTAAATTAAATATATACATTCACATCCTCTTTCAGCAGAACCGAAAAATAATATAAGTTAATTATTTATATGGGACTTATTTTGTTTTAGTTTTGGAGCGACTAAAATATTTGAAATATTTACATTCGTTGAAGACGAGTGAAAATCAGTGACACGGGATGAATTGTGAGGTAGAGAAAATAACAAAATACCCGAAACACATAAAATACCCGTAAATGATTGAGCGTACAACATCTTCTTGAAAAGGGTAAATAATTTTTTTTTGGATAAACTGTAATTATTACACGTCACATAACGAAAGTCGAATAGGATAGTTGTCTAAGTAAAACCAGATAATTTGGGATGCTGTAGTATGACTCTACTGGAATATAATAAAATTGTCTTTATATGCTTCTGACTTGCAGGAGAATAAATTGTATATACAAAAAATTTGGCCGAAATAATAGTATTACAAAATAATATGACACCTTTTGTATCCGTTATAGTGCAGAATAGGGGAGATTTAAGTAGCTTAGGTTGTACGTTTGTTTCCACCACAATTTAAATTGCAGGATATAAATAGGTGGCATAATTGTATACAAAGTGCAAATTTAGTTCGGTAGAAATAGGCCACTTTGATTTTAAAATGCGAGAATAACAACCTCTGCTGAGTTTCAATATGAAATCTTGCAAAACCCGTTAAATAATCTTGTGTAAAATGGGAAAATTAAATTGCCCTGTTTGATCGCAAAATTATACTTTCACTACATATGTACCGAGTGAAGCTGCCACTTTTGAAGTTTCCAACAAACTGTCGGTGTTACAACCTTTCTCGAAAAGCATGGAGCTGAGCTGTTTGGACAGCGCAGCGGCACCAACAACGGAGAATTATAATAGAAAATTATAGGATGCGGAAAAGCAATATTCAGAATATTGCACTGTACGACCCCATTATACATATATTAGCATAACAATTAACATGGCTAATCAGACTGATGTGAGGTTGAAAACTATGTTTAGGTTGAAAATATTAAGAAAATGGTAATAATATTAATTTCATGCTACAACGTCAATTAACAAA
>VYYJ01004551.1:0-13117 GCA_021029165.1 Cyphoderus albinus
CAAACGACGAGAAACACTAATAAAGTTTGATTGAGGCACAAATAAACGACTCTTAAATTCAGAAAAAAGGGACTTACCAGAGATTGAAACGCCCATGTGCTCATCCACTGGAATAATTTTTTTCTGGTGAGCCGCCAGATCGGAAGCGGCCCGCTTCAGTGCAACGACAACAGCATGATTTTGGGATTTAACGCCAACTGTGGCAGATCCCTGCTTAACGGCTTCCATTGCATACTCCACTTGATGCAGGCGACCCGCAGGGCTCCACACGGTGACATCGCTGTCATACTGATTACGAAACTATAAAACAAAAAAATCAATAGAAAATCAACTGTAATTTTCGACTTAAAAATCTCTTATCTCTTCCAGTATAACCAGCCAAAAATGCCATGTTCGTAGCAACTCTAACTTACCATTATTCTGCCTAATTACCACCAAACGGTAAACTTCTGCTAAAATTCCCTTGGGTAGATAAACGTTTATTTATTCTGTCAAATCACAAAAAAAGGACAGCGTGACAATTAAATTTTTAACAGGAACGACGTTTTTGCTTCTACTTTTAAACTTTCTAAAACAAAACTGCCAATTAATTCCGGATGAGAATGAGAATGCTTTTCTTACCCGAAATGGTTCGAAACCACACCACTACAACAAAATTACTAATCAAAATTTAATTTATTATTCACTTTCGAACTTCGAACTATGATTTAAATCAAAACCGGATTGTTGCTACTAAAAAGTTCCAGTCAGCTAGCAGCCAGACAAGACAAATGCCAAGTCATGTACAAGACAAGGGCAGCATACAAAAAAACTAAAGTCTGACTGAATTGAATGAGATGCTTCTCCTTGCTTATGCTTTGCTCGGCTCTTCTTTGACTTTTTTGCTAATTCATCGCCAATCGCCACCGCATTTCTCAACATGTGAAAATCATCCATCGGGGCATTGAGTTTCACCCGCTAAAATTCAAACTTGGCAAACCGCTTGTCATTCTATTGTTGTATTGTATTTGTAAATCTCACATTCACATCAACAACGGAGAAAGCATCTGTCTCTCTGTCTGATGTGATACCCTGTCATGTTAGAAGTGAGTTTTTGTGCGATGACGAAGTGAATTTTAGTCAAACCGAAGTGAAGAGTCCGAAGAAAAGTGCAAAAAATAGGAAAAACAGAAACTGAGAAATATTCACGCAATTCTAAATTACAATCATTCTGGTTCTGGAGACGGTAATTAAAAATTATATTTAAGTAACTGACTGTGCTGTTGGCTGTTAAAAATATTATTTTTTCTGTTTGACTGAACTGAGCATGAAGAACAAAGAACGACCATAACTTGTGATTGGTTTATTAATTTTTGTTTCATTAATTACTAATTTATATTCATCTATTTTTATTTTACTTTTAGGAAGATTGATTTAGTTAATAAATTCAATTACTATTTCGTGAGACAAAATGCCGTTGGAAGTTCAAGAAGAAGGTTTGGAGAAGAACCCGGATTTGCAGCTCGCACAATGGAAGCATTTGGTTCAACTTCCGGAACTCTCGGCGAAATACAAGAAGGAAGAGCTCGTGGAGAAAATCCTTGGTGCAGTGAAGAAGGAAAACATGGCTCCGTTTTACGAAGAACTAGTTCGAGATGTGAACAATCCGGCCCTTAGTCGCCTGCCTGAGGTTGAGGTTGCCACCATGAAGCAAAGGAATACGGAGAAGGTGCAGGAATTCGATGCATTTATTGAGGATGCCGAGAAGAACTTGACTGAAATGGAAGTTCGAGAAAATAATTTGAAGAAGGCAGAGTACCTTTGCCGAATTGGAAACAAGGAAGAGGCTTTAACTGCATTTAGGAAGACCTACGACAAAACTGTTTCTTTGGGCCAGCGGTTGGACATTGTTTTTAACCAGATACGAATTGGTTTGTTCTATATGGATCATGACGTCATTACCAGGAATGTTGATAAAGCAAAGACGTTGATTGAAGAAGGAGGTGATTGGGATAGAAGAAACCGTCTCAAAGTTTATCAGGTATTTAACTTGCTGTTTTAAAATAAAGATTCATGAACGTTGAAGGATTGAATGTCCATACTGAATGCTGACTGGTATTCTCTCATGTAGGGCATGTACGCAATGGCTATCAGAGACTTCAAGACGGCAGCAGACCTCTTCCTGGAAACGATTTCAACTTTTACCTCGTACGAATTGATGGACTATGTTGATTTTGTACGGTACACCGTAATTGTCAGCATGTTTGCTTTGCCAAGAAATGAACTCAAAGAGAAGGTCATCAAAGGAGCCGAGATTCAGGAAGTTCTTCATTCACAACAGGACCTCAAAACCTACATGATGTCACTTTATGAGTGCAGGTATGCAGACTTTTTCAAGAGGCTGGCAGAAGTTGAAACGGTAAAGACAGATCTCAGATTGATCTTATACATTTCCTCTTTTGTATTTGTTATACCTTAATTTGAAATCAGTTAAGAAAATATTTATATATCTTTTGTATTAAATCATTACAGGCTCTGAAAGAAGATCGCCTGCTCGCCCCACACTACCGGTACTATGTTCGTGAGATGAGAATCAAAGCCTATTCCCAACTGCTGGAATCTTACAGCAGCTTAACTCTAGGATACATGGCGAATTCCTTCGGAGTTACGACAGATTTTATTGACAGGGAACTTCACAGATTTATTGCTGCTGGGCGCCTACATTGCAAAATTGATAAAGTAGAAGGTACATAATGAATGCAACTTTATAAAACAAGCCTTATAAGCAACTTGACTTCATTTCTAAACATTATGACGACAAATTTTAAAATGCATGATTTATTTTTTATTTTTACGTAGGCATTGTAGAAACCACCCGCCCAGACAATAAAAACTGGCAGTACCAATCAACAATTAAGCAAGGCGATATTCTCCTCAATCGGATTCAGAAGTTGTCTCGTGTTATAAACATTTAAATATAATTCTCCTATAAGTACATAATACAGATCTAGTTTGATAAAAATTAACTTAATTTTTTCAAAAATGCGTAAGAGCGCAAATAAAATGTATGTAAATTAAACTTATCCATTCTATTGTTGAAGCTCCTGCAACCTGTAACTCCTTTATACAAACAAACTCTAACTATAGGAATTATACTAATATTGAAAGTGAACGAAATAAAACATTTCATATCTACACTTTCCAAAAAAACATTTACTGAAACAAGCATTTATTGACGGAAATCAGTCTGATTTTTTTTACTGTTGATGCTATGTCATAATTTTAAATCATAGCGTGAAAGTTGCATGAATTTAATTTTTGTGCGCGCGACATATTTACGCGCATATTTGCTTCTGTTGGAGCATTTAATCGGCTATGCAGCTTGGGTTGTGGGTGGGTTATCATGTCATATAAAGTCAAGTGTTCCGGAAGTGAATGAAAATGAAAACTCCTCATGTGCGAAAAGTCATAAAATTTTATCTTGTTGTTCCGTCCGATTCTGTCGTTTATCCAGCCTTTCATTGGTGGTGGTGAACACATGGAAGCTTTGCCCGGGACATTTTTCTCCGGTCGCAAACAGAAGCTGGAAGCATGTTTTTGGTAGTATACGGAAAGAAAAGGGTTTTTAGCCAGGCAGCTAGGTGATCCCACTGCTCTTCATTACTCATCAGTATTAATTATTTACAATTACATACTTAACTACTCAACTCAATCGTCAAGTAAATTGATGATCAAGCCGCACCTAGTGGTAAAAGTCGCAAAAAATTTGAAAGTACAAAGACAGTATTATTGCTTATTTAATAAAATGGCGAGTGGTTTGTCACCCGGCGAATCCGGCGAATTCATCGTGTCGAACGCGAAATTTGTGAAAGTCAATGAAGATGGAGTGAAGAAATGCGCTTTGGAGGTAATCATTTAATTTCATAGTAATTTCGTTCGCGCAGAAAATAGGTACTAGCGATAAGTCAAATACCAATTTTGTATTTGGGCTTATCGCTTGTACCTGAAGTGAATAAAAATATTGCCTCTCGCGGCAAGATCTAATTAATGGTTTTTAACTGTTGCAGATTGTCGATGGGGTGCGTTCAGGGCGTCTGACCCCTGCAAATTTTGGACAGAGTGACATGCATCCGAAACCCTCCGATAGTAAAGCCGCAGACTGGATATTTGTAGTTGACACGCTAAACTTCTCGTTTTGGACCGGAGTAGCTGCTGAAGGGGTTAGTATTATTTAACTTTAATTAGCATTATTAGGATATGAAACAAAGGAAAGTGCTATCTAATCTATTTCTGAAATACCTTTCATGCACCCATGCACGTATGGATGAAAAATATTTGTTCGAAAAAACATCATTCCTGTTGCTTTTCACATTAATAATTCTATTATGTAGCTGTCTTGCTTTCACTTTGTCTCACTGTTCCGTTGTATGAAAATAGCATCCTGTTTAACTAATTGCAGAACACATCAACTCCTCCGCCAAAGTGGGAAGTTTCTTACAAAGGGAAAAATTACACAGGATATTTCGCCCTTTGTGCTGGAGTTAATCGCGCTATTGTAAGTGTTAAGATATTGACCTCTTACAATTAGTATGTCCAAATAAATATTTAACCAAAATTCATAGAAAGGCTTTTATTCGTTTGTAATTATGCATCAAGGACGAAGGAATCGACATTACGAATCCAAAGGTTTATGGCTCGCTTACGGCAGATGACATTCTAAAGATATTTCGGTCTGCGACCACAACCCCTATCCCACTGGTTGAGGATCGAGTGAGAAATCTGCAGGAAGCTGGAAGGGTGCTACTGGAAAAGTATGAGGGGTCCTTTGTGAACTGTATTAAAGCTTGCAACAATAGTGCGGAAAAACTACTTGATCTCGTCGTCTCCTACTTTCCTTCCTATAAGGATGAAGCAGATTTCCACGGAAAGAGAGGTAAAGAGGGGAAATAGCGCCGGGCGCCGGCTCTTCTTCACTCACTTCGCAACAAATCTCTTTTGATCTAATAGACCCACTAATTTCCGGTTTTAATTGTCTTATTTCTTTTAAGTGTCTTTATACAAGAGAGCGCAAATATTGATCGGTGACATTTGGGCTTGCTTTGAAGGCAAAGGATTAGGAAACTTTGAGGACATTGATTCATTAACTATGTTTGCAGACTATAGGTAATGGACCTTTAATAAAAATTGGAAAAGCATCTATCCATCACCATTTCGAAAAGGAAAATATTATTTATAAATGGGATTGGAAACCAGAATGAACTTTCTTTACATGTACGTTTCAGAGTTCCACAGGTTCTGATGCACTACGGCGTTTTGGAGTATTCCCCTGAACTGATGGGGTTCTTGGAGAAAGGTATGTCAACTAAATTAACTTTTACACCTGCAGCTTGATTAATGTGGGGAGAAGTGAAGCTTTAGCCGATTAATTGTAAAGTTCGCAGACAGTGAAAGCATGTTTGATTGAGTAACTTTTTTTATTAAGAAAATAAGTATTTCAACCTTCTTCCTTTGTAGATACGATGCTTCCCAACGGAGACGAACGGGAGGTGGAAATCAGGGGTGCATCCATTCATGCCGTGGAACTCATCAAGAACAATGCTAGAAAGCAACTTTCAGAAGCTGGTTTACCGGAAACAAGCGTTAATTCTATTCTGATTGATCACTTCCTTTGGGATTATCGAAGAGAGCATGCAGACGAGATGGAGAAATATCCTTATCATAAGACCCGATGCATTTATTATTAAATGTAATATGTAACTGCGTAATGTATAATACATAATACAATACATGATTTGTTGTTGTTCCCTCCTAACTGACTGTGACAATTGTATATGTACTTTTGCATTATGTTAAAAATAAAATCTAATTTGAAAAAAGTCATGAAATGTTTTATTTATGGAATTCTTTGATGGAAAACTTTTATATTGGTATACCTGCTGCATGGAATATCGGGACGATCTAAAAAAGATTAAATAATAGACTAACTGCGTAGGTGATTTATGATGTAATCATCATAAATATGTAAGTGTACCTAAAAGCAAAGATTTACCTTGAACTACATAACATATTACAGGGCGGGTGGTCTGCGCATGAGGGGATCTGGTTAATCCAATTTGCATGAAAATTCTTAGGCTATCCAATAATGAAAACTAAAAAAGGCATTAAATCTTGATAAAAGAAGTTACCACTTTCCTTAGTTTGCGAAAATGGGACAATTTTAATGACAACGGGCAACTTTTTCAAATCTCGTAAATCGCCGTGCGAAAAGTAAACAAAAAGTACTTTTTCATCTATCCAAGTAAAATCCCAGCGGATTTTTAAGGATCTGGTTTATTTATTTCATTTTCTACCAGAGACAATTTTCTTTCTCCATGTCTAGGAGTAATGTGTGCCTGGTCCAGTAGACTTGATTAAAATGCTGTCACAGTCACGATTTCCTCTAACAGGTTTTGTCGACGTGGTCGCACTTTCTACATGTTTCTAGTTTCATTCGGCTTGGGTATTTGCTTAGTGAATAAAAGTCTGTAGATTTCAACTGGGAAAAGAAAACTTTTCCCGAGCTGAGCTGAAAGCAAGTGAGTGTTTATGATGGAAAAGTTAGTGACAGGCAGGCAGAAGTATCTACAACAGACGGTTTACGACATAAAATCCTATTAATAAACTTAAATTTTGCTATAAAAACAGTCAAGCTTTCCCGTATTGTTGTATGCGTATTTAACTTACACAGTCTGCTTTTATCGCATCGCAGACAATCTATTTAAACCATTAATATTAATGCATTTATATATCTTTTTGAGTGCGGCTACCACAGTAGAAGAACCGACTGGTCTAAATTTCTAAATTGAAGGATAAACTTAAAGAGATTAATTTGTAGCGTTTTAATGACTTTCTCATGTGCCATTTACGTCAAACCCACATCGGTGGCTCGAACTTTCACTTCATTGTGATTGTGACGATCAAGAAAGGCACAAAAATAATATACAATTTTTCACAGACAATTAAATCAAGATGCCTGCCTTCCTTTTCTCTTTATGATCGTTATTAACTTTATTTCTCTGATCTTTACTGCTTTGAATACAATATTCATGGTTTCATATGTTATCTTGCAAACCTAATTTGTCGCATTCAGAGTGTAACTATTATTAGCATTAGCATAAATTCCATTTACAAGGATGTTCATATGATAAGCAATAGTTATCATTATAGATAGAAATAGTGGTTAGCGCACCGGATGTAGTGGCGTGTGTATCCAACGTTCGATCTCTGGCCTCGGTGAAGAGCCTGGCGATAAGCATCATGGTCAGTGACAGGATGCAAACTAAAAGAGGTTAGTCTGGCACTTTTGGATAAACCATAGTTTATCAACAACCGTTACAAATTACATTTCAGCTAAAATTAGGCATCCACCTACACGGCTTTTTCTCAGTATGTCAGACGACCTATTTTGACATGCGAACATGCAAATATGCCCACATCAAATACAGCAGGTTTTTTGTAAATGGGATCAACAAGTCAATACAATTCTTTCACTTTCATTCATCACTACAATTGCAAGTAAATAACCCACTTAAACTACCCTAGAAGCGAAGGTAACGTTATAATATTCTCACGAATATCAAAGTCAAAAGTGAGCTAAAAATAAGTTGATATTCTGATATTTTCTACCTGAGAAAGTACATATTTCTTACTCCTACACGTTTTCCTGCTTTACAGATAGTACAGGCGTGTCTGCCATTTTTCAATTTTTCTTTTTAGTGGATAAAAATATCAGATTAAAAGTAAAGAAGAATGGAATATTTGGCGAAATTGAGTTACTGTATTTATGCTGCCTACTTAAAAGCTGACGCCATTTGTTTTGCCCCCAGCCCAGCACAAACCCTTTTTATCGTGGAATGGAAAGCATAATGTTGATGGTGTTTCGAATCATTTAATGCTATGATGAAGGAGGCAATAAACTGAAGAGATAAAATTGCAGTTTTTTGTGTCATGTCATAAAATATTTGAACTCACTAACGCAATTTCATTTGTTCTCAACAACTTTACTTTATGTGCAAGTCGTGTTTGAAAGGAACAAGATGAAAAATGATGCGCAAGCTTTTTCTTCTCTATTTGAAAAGATAGGATTTCAAGCGTTTGAAAATTGCTAACTCAAAATCGTTGAATGTTAAACTATAAGAAGCTTATTGATAGAAAAGCAAAAAACAATTTGAAACACGGCTTCTGGCTAAATAATGTGATGAATCTTTGGGGCAACCTCAACTTTTACTATCGGTATATATATTGCAGTGTTTCATAAATAATCACTCGTTTAGTTTCGCTAGTTATACTAATTTGAAAATGTCAGATTACAATTCTGTTCAAAGCTGGAAACAGTTAAAAGTCTAAGTCTGAATATTTAACCTTATCCAGTGAAATATAATTATAAAAGTCTTGCAAGTTCAATAGGTCCATTTGCTTTCAATCACCCCACGCTTTCTAGTTAGGCATTTGATGTTGGACTTATGTCGAAAGTTTCACGCAGATTGTTCTCTGTCAACCAAATTAGGATGTTTTTTTAACCTGTTTAGAGAAAATGGAGTGGGTGTAGAAAGAAAGGTAGAATTTGGAATCTATGATCAGTTCGCAGGATGCTAACAGTTGTGAGATGAACTTTTTGACGGGTTTTTGAGCATTGTGACAGTGAGAAGAGAAAATATCTTGCATTATTTAGAGTTGGACTAACGGTGTACATTAGACATGTTCAGGTACAAATTGAGGTCGGCCTGGAAAAAACTTTAAAAGCTAATTATTAAATAGGCGACTTCCTGTGAAAAAAATTGGTGAAAGTTAAAGTACAGTGCTGGCTGGCTTTCATATCTATAATTTACAAATTATAAATACTTTAGAATTGTATAAATCGATATTTTATTTTTTAATAACGTTCTGGCTCTGTGATAATAATGGACAACTATAACCTTTTCTTTCTGGTAATACTTGAGTTCGCAGTGCAGCCAGGTTTTTTCTGGAATTTTGACAAAGTATGCTGGAACTGGAATAACTGAAATATGTACGGGCAAACAACTGTAACTGCAAGGAATCTTTTAGCATTGTTTCTGGCTAGTGAAAGTTATAAAGTTCTTCTACTTTCTCGCCGGTGAAAGAAAAATATGAGACGAATTAAAGTTAATTTTTTATTTACTTTTGTTGGATGAATGAATGTTCATAGTCCAGACTCTCAGACAACATAAACTTTAAAGTAGGACGAGTTTCAATGAACTTTCTTCACCGGACGACGGATCATGAACAATTCATTCAGATGCTTTAGTCAGGGCCATTGAATTTAGAGAATGGGAAAAGCGAAAAAGTTTTTGCTGATTTCTCCAGAGAAACTTCGGTAAAATCTTCTTAATCCCATGTTTCAAATAGTTGCGTGACAGACACATTTGGAATTATAAGAATGGCTTTATTTCATAAATTCTTTTGGGGTAATGTGGGGATGAAATGTCACGAGAAGGATGCTAGCTTCAGGATGCTTAAAATGTCTGACGTAATGACAGAATAACAAGAGAGACGAATACAACCAGTTCGGTTGGGGCACAATGTTTATATAACTTTATTTGATTTAATTTTGCCTTATTTCTAATAGATTTCTTAAGCTTGGACAACAGTTCATAAATAAAATGTACAGGTTGATGACGCGACTGTAGCATTTTGATATAGTAATGTCGATTTCATTTTATAGGTAATAACAAATTGTGCTCTTCTATACCAGTTCGTACACACGATACGATGTATCACAAAAAATTTCATGTACACATTTAATAACCACTCTAGTTTATACATATTGTGATTAATTAATAAAAACACCATAATCATGCAGAATTTCAACATTCTTTCACAACGACCTTCTGGACCTCTTTTCATTCGCTTTTACATTAAAGCGTTTCACAAATAAAAACTGTTTTGTACCTTTTTAACACACAAATCAATCGATTTCTTTACCATTTTAGTGCCTTAAGTTTATAAATAACTGAAAGGGTTACTTATACTGGAGCGAAAATCTAGAATTCCTCACAGTTCATGTGTGGTACAATTTTTTATCTAATGTTAATGTATTAATTTTATATTTATAAAGGACGCGATTATTTTGATAATATTCTGTAATTTAACGGGATAAAACGAGTGTTGATGAAAAATGATAATTCGAGGTTTAAATTCCAACTCTGTCACGAGCCCTCTTCAGAAAAATTGTTAATGTTTTAGTAGACTAAAAGAAACAGACCTATATTATATTTATACCTAGGTTGTTAGTAAAATCAGTGATGATTTCAGAAAAGTTTCATCATCGTTAATACAGTACTTTATTCATATTAAATACTAGTGTAAGTTTGTTGCAGGTGTGCAGGACTGATTATATACGTTACACATACCTATTTCATTTTAGTCTAAGGTGTACTTTTAGCATTGTTTAATAAAATATAACATTGTTAACATTACATTTATTACATTAGTATAGGAGTTGATTATAGCTGGCGGTGGCGGTAGTGTAGAAGTAATTTTATTTACTTAACTAGTAGTAAGAAACATTTAATTCATTACAGCTGGTAATACTGTCATTTAATTTAATTACAACTGCTACATTCGAGTTAATTTAGTTAGATTAATTAATTTGTGTAGTTGTTAGATAAATAACATGTTTTTCTATGGACTTACATTTATTATCCACACATTTCTCTCAAAGTACAGTTTGTCTAACTCTTATAGCAAATAAGATGAACTAAGAAGAGAAACAAGTTTTATCTAAATTTTCTGAGAATCTTAACATCAGGTCACGTTTTACCCCAAAGCCGTTGTCCCTAATTAAATAATGGCCTTTATGTCCATGAATGTCTACATGAACCTATATGTACATTTCTCCATTTCTCTCCTGTTCTCGGAATTGTAATTGTTTGCGTTAGCTTATCTGAGCATAGCGTAGCACTTTAAACAAGAAGCAGCACCGTTTTCTTCACTTTTTCTTTTCCTTTTGCTTACACGAATTGCACAAATCGTACAAATTACATATGGATTTCTAGTCAGGTTCCCCATTTTTGGGTCTGTGCACAATGCACACACATTATCTTTTTTTTGGATTTGGCTTCTACGTAGAAAATGCTTGGCAGTCGAATAAGTCAAGAGGAGATGAAAAGGAGACATTGCGAAAAGCCAAGACTTCCTCTTGATGTTTTACTTGTATGAAGTATGAAGATTCGAGAAAATTATCTTCCGTTTCACTTAACTATTCATTTTGGCTGAGAGTAAAATTTATCTCTACCTTCTTTAAATAGGGATTATACGAAATTTTATTAGGCAAAATCATTAACTTCTTATATATTATTATGTATTTATTTATTAATAATTTTAGATCACAGAAGTTTCTTACATTCTTGCTTTATTACCAACAATTTAAAATGTTGTATAATACTACTGACATTATTTACTTATTTTTAGCTTTATTCAACCATTTGGGAGGGAATGCTTCCATGCTGAACAAAGACTTCACTGCAGACACTCGGTTTTTTATTAAATTAAGAATTTCAGATTACTAAGATTAGAAAAATAGAAATTCTTTGTAGATAAAAGACGAATGGTAGTTATTAATTATACAAGATAAAAGTTACGGTGAACGGGTACATAATATTCTAGATGAATGGACTTGAACATTTGTCTAAAACTCTATTTTACCTTACTTATTCATTTATTCGCATTTTCTTTCATCTTTCAAATTATCTGCAAATTACAATATATAATATAGACTTCTATTTAAAAATTCTTATTTTCTCCCAGTTTCAAACATTTTACGCCTCCTGGGGCTCCCTGTGTGCATAGAATGGGAGAAACTGGGAGGAAAATGTAAGGACGAATACCTACAATAAAAAACGGGGGTAGAATTTCTTTTATTTGGGGCGATATGAATTATTTTGGGCCAAGTTCATTTTTACTTTACTTTCTATCTCTACTAAATTTAGGAGTGGAGAGTTGCATTTTGTCAGTTGCACACATTCACGAAATTGTCCATTCTGTGACATTGCAATGCAACTCAATATTGACATGTGAAGAAAAGGTCACTAGTGAAGTATAACATAGTTTACATATTAAGCTATGTTATAAATATTATATTTCATTATATAACATACCAAACCTGCCGCAGAGAAGCTACGAAATGTCAAAAGCCAAAAAGGCTGTACTGCCAGCAGAAACTGTAGAACTCTTTTGAATCAGCTTAAAGAATGCGATGAAAAGGGAAAAATGTGGATGACAAATAAAGCTTGAAATTAAATAAAGCTAATTTAGTAGGAGCAGCAGGAAGAAATTTTGTATTCTGTAGTCCTTCATTCGTAGTTGTCTTTTATTTAAACCGGATCTCTAACTCAATTTAGATTTCTTTTCAACTTGCTCAATTTATTCTCTGTGAATAAGATGTTGAAGTGGAGCCAACGACCTCCTTCCAATATTCAAGAGTAGAGAAGAAAAATGTATTCGTGTTTATAAATTATATATATAATTTTATTTATGTTAAGAACAAGGGAAGGGAAAGTGAAAGTGGACTGGTTTTTACTTTTTATGTAATGCGCCTCATTATAATTTTATATTTATATCTGTTTGCATGTTGGAGAAAATAAACGACAACACCTGGATAGGTAACGCACCATACCATTTCCGCTTATAACCAAAATAGCTTTGTCAAGAACAGCAGTGGCACGAGTTCCTTCCTACACGAATTTTTGGCTGTTGTGCACACCCGCTGCTCGTGATTTTCTACCGAGCTGATTTGTTGCTGCAGTTTTGACAGAAAAATTAAATTGAAAAGTGACTCTTTTCCGTCCAAAACACTTTCATCTTCGAAGCAACACTCCTGACATTCAGGAGTCTCATGTGGCATGCCATGCCATAAACACGAAAGACCTGACCAAGAAAACAAAAGACGTAATCCGAAAGCTACAAAAGTAATTTTCAGACTGCTGAGCCAACAAACTTTAAATCAAACATTATCCCGTTACCCTTCGTACACTTGAAAGAGTATTAAACATAAATACGGTAATAGTTCACCCTTTAGGTTTCGTCGATGCTATCCCTTAATTTTTCCTTAAGGGATAGCACCTTAAGGGATAGCATCCGA
>VYYJ01004552.1:0-13117 GCA_021029165.1 Cyphoderus albinus
GAGTAGAAAAGGCCAGAAGGGCATAAAAAATACACAAAGAATGCTGCACATTTAATTAGTAGAAGAATGAATCGATGCTTCTAGAAGCGGAAAAATACCTGCTAAATGACAATGACCGCGCCGGCGTGCGGTAAAGCTACAGGAATACAATAGGAGCCTTTTTAGGCTGAATATGAAAGAAAAGAGCGGCGACGCTCTTAACATAATGTTATTATTGACCTTTATAAACAAGATACGTGTAATAATAATGAATTGCCGTCAATGATGACGTTAATAATCATTAATGGCATCCGATTTAAGTCATACAATTTTACAGATGTAAACACGTCCAGAATTATATTGTTGTTTAAATAATGATGACGATTGTTAAAATTATTAATTATGTAGTCACATGCTATTACTAACATAGAAAAAAATCATTTTTTAATTAAAGTTGGCCAGAATTGTGTGTAACTGAATGGTCAGTCCTTTTAGCTACAAAATCGCAGAAGTTTTATTACACGTAGACTTACAGAATCACACCGCCAACTTATTGCCAACAGATATATTATTTCAGAGTGTGTCTATTTTCCTTCACCTAAAATTACAGCGTGAATTTTTACTATGAGGATATCAACAAAACAAATAAAAAATGAGGTGTAGATTATCATATAATTGATGTTCTATTCTATACAAAGGGCAGTTTTGCATGTTTTTTAATGTCATGTTTTAATCCACAGTTTCCGTTAAAAAACATTCAATTATTGAATGAAAAATAAAATTGCAGTTTCAGTTCTTGTGGCGAACTTATTCGAACATCACCATATTTTTAGGAACCGGTGAACGGTATTGGCTCCTGCAGCGGGTAAACTGTTTCGTGCGGAGATGTTTCTTCTCTGGAGAAGGTACATAAATACATCAGCTTAAACAATTTTTTTTCACGCAATGTGCAAAAATGTGGCTAGCCAAATATACACTATGTATGTATCAGTCATTTCATATTGATATTGATACTGCACAGTTAATTTTATTTAATTTTCGCTTCTACGAAACTTGAAGATAAATGCTTTGACTTGAAATAATAATGAGAATTTTTAAAATTATCGTAAAATAATTGGTAAACTTATTGCCATTGCCGTTAGCGTTAGCCCATAGTATATTCCATGATTCGTCGCTTCCAATTTGTATTCGAAGTCAGACAAACGAGTAATGTTCGTAATTGATGATTTACTCAACATTTAAGTGTACTCAACTATATACATCATCATGATAAATATTAGAAATCTAATGAATGCGATTTATTGGCTAATATGTGACCCCCACATTATTTGATGTGCCCATACATTTGTTTTATTTTCAGGTTTTATTTTCCAGTCAAAATACAATTTTAAGACCTTGTTTGCCAGGTATTGAGAGTCTCATCATGATATTTGGATTAACATGCTTAGGAATTAAATGCATTATATTTTGTAAATCATAAACTTTACGTATATGAGAAATAGCTCATTTTCTTCTTCGAAAAGCCACCACGATGCATCAGTCCAATTTTACTGTTGACGTTATTGACCGTCGTCAATACTATCGTTAATGATCGTTAAAAATCTCCTTATTAAATAAATTTTTACTTGACTAATGCGTAAGCCTGTGTATACTATTACCTTCAATAGATTATTCCTGAAGACGCTTACGAAAATAAAAATGATTTTAATTCGTACCAATGATGTTAGAGATGACACCATGTAAAATTGTCCGCAGCGGGTGGAACAAACGTATGATTTGATTCAACAAATTAATTGTGTCAACTAGATTTATGATCAGGTAGAATCAGGTAGGCGATGACCATGATGATTACAAGAGTTTCAATCTTCGATTGCCAATATCATTCTAATTACGAAGACAATTTTAAAGTGCACTTTTAAAGAGTTTTTTTTTAAGTGAAAGGTAAATTTAAATTTAACATTTTAGCTTGAATGGCAATACCAGAAACCCAATTACAAATCGTGCCGTCTAACACGAAATAATACAAACAACGTACTTGCACGATATGTAGCACTTTCATAAGTGATACATAATGATAAAACCGACACCGACACAAAAGGGCAACTTCATCTCCAACCATGAAGCTCCTGAAGGCGCAGGTGACGTTCTTCAAAATGAAATCACACATCATGCAATAACCAATACATGGGACATGTAGTGAACAAGGGGTGTTTTATGCTACAATTTTCATTTTCGATGCTACTCGTATTGTTCAATTTTGCCAGTTTTAATAAACACGGACGATCCAGACAAGCAAAAGTGATAGACTTTGACAAGTTTTGCCCAACTCCAGGTTTGTCCTATCTGACACCATGAACCACTAAAAATATAAAACCATCGTGTTGCAGTTTAACACATTCCAAAATGGAAATAAAGAAAGCAACACTGAAACTGGTCGGTCCCGACTCTCAGTACGAAACGAATGGGACAATAATAAAAATCCAGTTGGTTTATTACACTAGCTGGAAAAATTAATTTGACATCTTGATAAAACACAAGGAGGAAAACTGAGCTGATTTGATTAAGTGAATTTAGTTAAAGAAATTACTTCCAAATTGAATGAAAAAGCCAATAAAAGCAAGATAAAATTGATTTGAATTATTCACATAAAAAAGTATACATCCTTCAGCAGGAGATAGGATTCGGGCAAGAAAATGGTTTTAACCGCCTCGACATCGCATTTACAATTGATTATTATTTATCTTATTAATTGTATACATTTTATACATTTTAATTGATGATGAACACACAAGAGAGAATCTCCTGTTTACGTGGTGTGCTCAGTTTTCCCTTTGAAATGCTGTAACTTACAGCCTGTAAGGCTTTTGCTTGCTGTACCCAGATAAATTTTAAAACTCTCCTCTGTTCTCGTCGTATTATACACAGTTTATTTAACATGAAACAACAAAGGAGATTTTCTTACTAGACTTTAATCAACTTAAGTAAACGTTCACTCTGCTTTAGCTTAATGAACACACAAAGAGAAAATTGTTAGGCAATATTTTCACACAAAGAAGAAACAAACCGAGACGACAGCAAACAACCAACAGAACAGAACACGAGCTTGCTAACACAACAAAGCACAAGACAAAGATGAGTTCAGAAAATATAACATCATCATAACATCAGAGAAGATGGCAAAGATTCCTTTCTCCGTCAACTTTTCTCTCCTCCAGCCACTCTCTCTCTAGTCTCACTCTCTTTGCCTATCTCAAAGAAAAACTTACAGAAAAACGTTCCCTTGCTCTGGCTGGCTGGTGCTGGAAACAACTGAAAGTGAACAAAGTAAACTCGGAAGAAAAGAAGGAACACATTACACATTATGCACACTCTTATTTCCTCCCCCTTTGCTAAGGTCCAACGAGAATTTAAACATTGGTCCATAATGTGGAAGTAATAAGAACACTCTCTTTATCTATCTCCACTTATAAAATTGGACAAACAATCTAGAAACAGAGAGATGCTAGTTGATTGTGTTTTACAAAACATTTCCAAAATTTGTACCGGGATGGAGATGGATGCAGGATGCAGCTTGCCTGATTTTCTGTGTCTTTGTATAAATTTAATTTTTACCAATTCATTGATTTCCTGTAAAACGTTTTGTTGTATCTTACCATAGAACCATTTTTTAAAGGATTATTTTGGAGAATGTGAGTAAAAAATCTACAAGAGGTATTATGTATCTACTTATTATAAACTGTATTTAGAGTTAATATGATTTAAGGCTGTATTTCACTCACTTGTGTCAGTGCTACACTCCGATAAAATCTGCGAATTTTCACAACAGCAAACCAATTCACTGACTCTCGGAGACTATATGATTTGTTCCTGCTTACTGCTGAGTCTCCTTATAACATCTGAAAGTGTGTGAAATACTGAGCAGAGAATTTGTATTCATGGGTTCCAATCCCACTCCCACTATCGCTAAAAACTTGCATTATGTATCTATTTATTGTATAAGGCAGAAGCACATGTGGGTCTAACTAATTGTAAATGAGGCAGAATGCGTCATTGGCATTGTTACTAGGTATTATTATTATTACGTCGGTTTGTGTTCCAACGGAATTATCTACATGTGTTCATATAGACATTAGCAGAAGAAGGAACGCTCCGCTTTGTTTCAAGTTTTTCTTGATAATCGTGTAGTAGTAGTAAAGTAAATGTGATATGATGTGGACCACTTATGATCAGAGTGTGGAGTAAGTAATGGCAATAATGATAATAATAGCAGAGTGAGTGAGTAGCAGTGTATTACGCGTAAAGCAGACTAGTTCAATTCGTAGAGCTTTTCACCAGAACAAGATGACGAGGATGTTGATGATAATGATTTGGTTTAGAAGAGGAGAGGGCAACTTAAGGAATGAAGGAGAATTTTGTTGATATTGTTTTTTTATGATGGCGAGTTGAGTTTGTAAAGAAGAATCAGAGCCTCGAAGAGAGAGAAAAGCTGCTGCTTCTGCTGCTGCTGATGAGAATGAGGATGATGACGATGATGACAATGTTTTCAATAATATTCCTTTCAATTGGAAATGAATTCAATGGGGAGGAGAAGAGGAGAGAGCTCAAGATATTTTTCGAGAACGACTGTGAGAGCTGAATACTACTACTACTTACAACATTGAAAGTGAATGAGTGAGGAATGAAATGAGACTCAAAGTTCATCGCTGTTCCTCTCTCTACCACTAAGCTAAACTACCTTCTCTCCCCTCCAGTATGTCTTCTTGTTGTGTGCATGAAAATGTGGATGGGGATGGATGCGATGATCATCATCAATATATTCATCATGCTGATTGTTGTACCAAATGCTTTGTCTTCTTCTCTCATACAAAATGATATTGTGGTGGCGCAACATGATGGTTAATGTTGAGGGTGTTATGTTATAAGATAACATAACATTATAACGCCCGAAGAGACTTGACTACGCTATCATCGTCGAGTGAACGTTTCTCTTCTGTTATCATTGTTGTAATAATGGTCACAGCCACAACGCTACACAGGTGGCCGTGGCAGTGTAGAAGTCGTAAATAAGATAAATAAGTTTATAGTACACGCTGAATTGAAGGAGTTTTATCAGCTTGTTGGGGGAAAAGGAAAGGTTAGATGAGAGTATTAGCATAGCACAGCATAACGTTTTATTATATTTTCTAGCTTCCTTTTGCAAGTGCAAGTGGAAAGGAAAGGATGATATTAAGAGAAGAGAGCACTTGAGGGAAACGGAAAAGAGCATAAAGAGAAAGAACAAAAGCAACAATTTTGTTTAATTTGTTTTTCTCTCTTTTTCCACCGTGGAGCTTCGTTTGGGTTCTTTCTTTCTTTTATGTCAAGAGACATTAATGGACGAGAACTTTTCGGATGGGATGCCAAGAAGAGCTAATAACAATGTCTCTCGAGAATCCGTCATGTCTGTGAGCCAATCCACCGTTGTCAATGAAATGAGCGTCTCTGGGGGCTCTCAGAGTGGCTCCGACCCCGCCTTCGTTTGTATGTAATGTCAGTGCGAGTCTTGGAAAATTTCTCCTCTCTCCCTTTTTCACAGGCATACATGGTTATCATGAATCATATAGGAATAATAAAGATGATTAGTGTAATATTCTATTGCAGATATGTGTGACATTACGCATTATTATCTTATCGAGGTGAATGTATCAACATCATCAAATAATATTATATGCCTATATTGTTACAAGCCATCAGTAGCTCGTCTATTACAAATTATTATTATCATCATCGTCATTGCTCCTTCGTTTATTTTCAGCTTTGTTCCATTGTAAAATGCAACATTCGTTGTGAGTGAGGTTGAATTGAGTTGAAAGAGAATGGAACCCGATTGAAGAACACTGAAACGGAGGCACTTCAAATGCAGTTGTTTGGTATTTTGTGGATTGTGCATGGGAAAAGGAAACCCAAGCGTTGGCGCACACTACATGATAACAACCAAAGAAAGAATCAAATGGATACTGTGCATAGCCTTAGCCTTTCCTTTTCATTCCATTTTTAGTTTACTTTACCTTACGCTTTTTCACTGCGAGTGCATTCAGGGGTGCTGAGTGCTGAATGAATTAACATACATGAATGAATTCTCTCTTTGTTCTTGCCTTATTTTGTTTAAATTTAGCAGCTTATCTGACACTATTCTGTTCTGAAGTGCACAAGAAAAAATAACCGAAACATGAAAATTGCAACAAAAAACTGAGTTTGGTAAGGAGTAAATAGCAAAGGTTTGTTTTTTCCAAAATCACCGATAAAGATACAATGATAATGACTGAAAATAATGATAGTTTGTAAATCGTGATCATTAGCATTTATCATGATGATGGTGAAAATAAACCAGCAAACGGAAGTTCAAAATTCAACTTGACTAAAGTAAATATCATGGTGGCATAATATTTGTTACGCTTGTGCGACCGCTGTTCGTATGACATTGGTACTAAAGTAAGATTATATATTTTTGCTATTTACAAAGCACTTGAGAAAACGTCATGCAAACGCTACATACCTATTACATACATTAGATACAGAGAACTCTAATATATATAAGGTCACATCATATCATAACATGAAATACAACCACCTCGTTACTCGTGTGTATGTGCATGTGTATATATGAAAATTGTTTGCTCAAAAACAGTAATATCCAATTTTAATAAGACGAATTCACATCCTTTTCGGGAAAACAAACTAAAGAAAGTAGAATAAAATAACATGACACAAAATGTCTAACGGAAGGAGAAATTCATAATATTAATAAAATGCTACGCATGAATGACTCGAAGAAAAAAGAGAATATCCGTGAAAAGCAAAGCCGAAGCCCCTCCATTTTGTCACTTTCAATTCAATTCATTCCATTTTTATACCTACTCATTTGTCATTAACCGTAACGTTCTAATGCGATGTAATGTGATGTAAGGAACAACTTAATACTGAATTTCAAATTATCACCGCAACACCTTTTGTAGTGTAGTAGCAGGGGTAAATGTCAATTAATTATTTAACAAGTGTGTCTTTCTCATCTCACTCGGAATGACACATGAACATGACAAACAAAAATTATTGAACACACTTTTGACAATAATGTGAGAACATTAAGAATGTGTATAAATATGAGTAAATTATTTTTAGAGAAGATGTTTTTATTTTGATTGCACTCACATCGCTTTATTATTATTTTCATATTAAATAAAGTATTTATTTGTGTGCGCTGTTTAACGTGTCACGTATAGATAATATGGACGAGGTTATTCAATTAATTTTTATTATTACTCTAGAAAAAGCTAGATGACATCCGTACCCACTACTTCCATCGAGATGACAATGAAGCGACATTAATTGCAATTATTGTCAACTCACTGAAAACACTTTACTCAAATAATCTCATACCGGAGAAATTTTAATGAAACACATATTCTATTAGTATAAAGTACAATCATTTTAATATTACATTTTTCATTTCTTTCATATTGCCAGTAAACTAGAATGACACATTCAGAATTTCTAAAGACGAGTGAATAGCTTATTACAAAGTGGAGCCAAGCCTAAGCCCAAGTCCACAGTAAAGTTTGTATGAGCAAACAATAATATGCATATTTCCTCGTTTATTTATTATATTATGTAACCTTTAAAGATTTTCCCGCATTATACTTTTCAAGAGGTAGGTAAATAAAAGATGAGATGAAAGTATGTATACCCAGTAATATATATAATATGATTAAAATGAATGAATTAATGGAGTAAAACTCCATTTCCATAATAAATAAAATGAAACAAGCGCCATTACTGTACTCTGTCAACATGTTTTAATACTTTTATTTTACTTCAATCACAGATAATTACTTATCAAATCTTGAAGACACAAAATAAATAATATTTGTGTCGATAATACCACAGAAGAAATGAGCCAAAAATAAATGAATTTGCTTTGGATCTAGGTAGAAATTATCATTTAGAGAGATCCAAGTGCGATTATTGTTAAAGTAGTTTATGTACATATTGCAACTTGGACGTCGTTCGTGTAAGATGGGCATAGCCTGTGCTTAAAAATTAAATAGACCGAAAAGACATACTTTTGAGTTGTATTTAAATGTAACAACATAAACCCGAGAAAAATTATGTAAGTATTGGTGTGTTTAATGTTTCATATTGTTTGATTTTCATGTAACTCTACATTGAAAAGCCTATTGCTTATTTGCCTATTGAAAAGCAAATTCTAATTTCATCCCTGCTTAAACACACTTTTGGTGTGTATTATAGTTCATAGGTAAAATAGCAATAATGCCTCATTATTACTATACTATATAAATTAAATAGTTTAATAAAGCAAGATAGTGATTTACGGCCTTTTCCCCATTCTTCTTTAAAAAAATAAACATGAACCAGCTAAAAGAAGATAAATGCAAAAGGAAGAAATTCGGTTTGGCTTGAGCTTCATCGATTCACTATGGCCCTGCAAGCAGACAAGGATAAGTGGTGTGTAGAAAAAAGGCACATGAGTTTTCAGGTTGAGTTAGTTGGAGCTAGAATATAACGACGACGATAACAAAGCGAATTATTTTTTTCTCTCTTCCTGTTTGATTTTGTTGGTCATGCCTCATCGGTGTCGACCATATTCGGGAGGCTAAATAATATTACAGCATAGTAGCAGCAGCAGCTTTGCTACTTTATTACGTAATGCGGGGGTTGGGCTTGAGCTGCAGTGAGAGCCGCCCAGCGAAGTCCATCAGTGCCGGTGGATTGGCTGACGTGCAAGAATCGTCCTTTGGATTTCGTAATACATTGTTATTAGCTCCTCTTGGCATTCCCTCCAAAGAGTCCTCGTCCATTAATGTCCCTTGACATGAAAGAAAGGATCTGAAGCTGCTGGGAAAACAAAGAAAACTTTAATTATTAATTCAACTAATTAACCTGCATCAGATTTAGAACAAAGGAGATTTTTTTGTCAACAGACGAGTACCATTGACTAAATACTAATAGATAATAATTTTCATTTTAGCAATTGGGAATTTTCCTGTTTTGTTGGCCTGATACAAATATTCCATCGACTACTATATTAATAAGTAACCTAGACTAGACTAGACAGTTCATAATAAAATAACCCTAATAAATAATAACGGCAACTTGATTTGGTTCACTCACAATTGCATTTTGGAGAATGTAGCTTCGTGGCGCCATTTAAAACGCTTTGTGGAAATATATGCGTAGAAAAAGATAGATCGGCTTTACTCTAGAGTTTATTTAATGTATTGCACTTTAGATGTTTACTATTGATAACAAAATTGCAACAAAAATTGCACAAAACACAATGAACGACATACCCCAATCAATTTAAATATTAACTATGCAAATTGTACCATATTTATATATCAATATCATTGATATTGTTGAAGTTAGGCCTATCTCCCCCCTGCGGAAGGACTAAAAAATAAATTTGCTCCAATTGATTTGAAATTTGGTATACTGGTGGATTCAGGGTCGCTGACTTCATAAAAAATATCAGTTTGACCCCATCTGGCCAAATTTGCATATTTTTTTGCAATTTTATGCAAATTAGCCAAAATTTGAAGATGCTCCAAATGAGCCCAAATTTTGTACATTAGTGATTTCGGGGTCGCTGATTTCATAAAAAATATCAGTTTGACCCCATCTTGGCAAATTTGTATATTTTTTTGCAATTTTATGCAAATTGGCCAAAATTTGAAGATGCTCCAAATAAGCCCAAATTTTGTACACTAGTGAATTCAGGGTCGCTGATTTCATAAAAAATATCAGTTTGACCCCATCTTGGCAAATTTGCATATTTTTTTGCAATTTTATGCAAATTGGCCAAAATTTGAAAATGCTATTAATGAGCCCAAATGTTGTACAATAGTGAATTCACGGTCGCTGATTTCGCATAAAATATCGGTCTGACCTAATCTTCTCAAATGTACATACATTTGTTGCTATATTATTATATTGGCATTGTTTAGGATTAGGAAATATTGGTAGAAAGTTACATAATTATTCAAAATTTGTTTTATTGTTGCATGTTAATTTTAAAATTAGTATCAGTACGGGATTAAGTATTTAAAGTCATTTATTAATAGTGTGTCATCATCATTTTCATTTCCATATTCATATTCATTTACAGTTTCAATATTTTCGACTACTAGTGATTTTAATAAATATGTATCCTTGTTGGGCAACAGAGTTGCAACTTGATTGCAGCACCTGCTGCAATGCTGGCTGCGCGTACGGGGTGGCGGTGCCACCCTGGAATTCAGGGTGTGCCGAGTCAGAGGGGTGGTTTGTGAACCCATGGGCATGGCAGAAGATCGTTCGGCCCGGGGAGTGCTTCCGGTGTAGAGAGGCGGATTCCTCCGGGAGCCTCCCCGCTTGGGCTATAGCCACACTCTCTGTAGTGGCATTTCTTCTGCTGCTGCTTGCTGCAGGATGTGTGTGGTTTTGTAGAAAGAGGAGGGGGCGAAGGCGGGATCGCTTTCCCGCAATAGAGGAAGCAATAATTATAATATTATATCAATAAGCTTGTCAATTATTGCACCGAGTTTCAACTTACCCCAAAAGTAAAAATGTTCATCTGCAACTTAATTTAGCACAACAGGACCAAGAGACGAGGCAGGTACTGGCTCATCGAATAGCAACTCGAACTCAGACTCATCTAGAGAAGAATTTTCAAACGCGAGGAATTTCCTCCAATCGACAAAATCAAGTAGTTAGAACTTAAATTAAACTCCATCTTACAATTAGTTAGATTGACTTATTACAAATTTGACTGACGTCGGCAAGTCTAACGTAATAAATTTATAGATGGGCAGCCACTCTGCTCCACAAACAAAACGTAACCTACCCTCCACTACCACCAAAAGACCTCACACACACCTTTAACTTAGGTGGTATATGAAATAAAGGAAAATCCAGTAGCACCCCACATTTCACTTTTCTCTTACTCATCCCGATAAAATTAAGCCTCTCCACTTTATTCATCTCTGTTATTATTATTTATTATCGTATATAGCTTTGCGATGAAACCACCTTCTCTGAAAACAATACAGCATTTTATCATAAATATTTAATCTTAATAGAAAGCGAAGTTATTTCTGAATGAGTCGTGAAAATGTTGAATTTCTCCCGGGTGAACAAAAGTTGTCGAACATCCGCTTCATTACCCTCATTCTTGATACTATCACAATGCAATCAGAAAATTACGTTGTTGTTGGTCCGGGCAATGCCTGTAGCCATCCTATGAAATCAATAGAAAAGCGAGGGTCTCTCCTAGGCCTCGACGTTTTGCCGCAACCCATGTATCCTACCCGACAACTACAACCATAACAAATAGTTTTTTTGTAGGGCGGTTTTCTCATGGGCTGTCTTTTCGTAAGGCTGTTTTTTCGTTGGCTGTTATTTTGGGTTTTTTTTTTCGGGGGCTGTTTTTTCGCGTTACCGATTGACCTTTATGTATATTGGCGAATTTAAATGAATGGATTGTGTGGTATGAATTGAAAATGTTTTTTTGGTGAAAACTACGTGATTTAATAAATCTTGAGTAGAAATAATCGTGTAGTAAAATCACGTAGTATTCCCCTAAAAAAATAATTTTCAAATTAAATTGCCGTCAATACTCCTAGCTTTCACTTAAAAAGTTGAAATTAATTAAAACTTTTCATTTCATATCTCAAATTGTTTCATTTCAGTCGAGGCCAAAAGGAAGGCTTTATTTACTTTCAAAGTTAATTACTAGGAAGGATACATACATACATATCTAGTCGAGAATTAGAAAACAGTTTCACTATTATAACACTTGTACATTTAAGGTAACAAATCCACAGAAATAATGGAGAAAGCTTCTTCTAAAGTCTACGATTTCTACCTAAATCTTTGGAAAACGACGGGCCATTCCCGAATTAATCTTCAGGTCGCGAAATCCGGCAGTATCACTGCAATTGATACTGCATACCACATGCTTAAAATGTTGCCAGTTTTGATTTTTATAATGAAAATAAAAATAAAAGAAGGAGAACTGACTGGCGCTCAGTGGAAAATTTTATGCAACGGTTACTCTAGCACGTACCCAGAAGCGGTATTGCACACATGTTACATAGTATCACCATAATGTTTAGAATCGCACAATTCCATTATACATATTATAACTAAATGAACTCATTACACTCATCATAATTATCAAGAGTATTTTTGTTAATTCATAAATATAAAACTTTTTACCTGTTCGCTCATATCTCCTAAGCTCCTAACGTATGGCAAAAACTGACCTGGTAATGTATATGACTCACACAAGACAATGGAACTATCTTGAACTTTAAAAATATTCCATTAAGAAACATTTTGAACGTAATACTGGACGACATCAAATGTCAAAAAGTTTTGTTACACGCTTGGCTCTGATTTAGCTGTTGTCGTAATCATAAAATATATGATACACACTGGGTGGAAACATGTTTTTACATAATTTACATGTTGTTACAATGTCCATTATCCATACATGGTAAAAAAAATTAATTTTAGCTTTATATATTAACTCTAGCGGTCCCATTTCCTTAAAACTTCTATCCTGTTGTATTTTACATTGAATCTTGACCATTTTTGCAACTGAAAGTGGTCAAATTCACTAAATCCGTCTTGTCACAAACTGATGGTATTGGACGCCACTCAGTTACATTGTAGCATTGTCCTGTTTCATATAAGTGGACATACGGGTTTGCCATGATGTTTTACAATTAACTATGTAAAAATGGCAAATCCTCAATTACTCAATTGGATAAATGCCATATTGAGTACACACACGACACAATCATATCTCATGCATTTATCATAGTATAATAACAATACTGTAGCTAATGTATTCCCCGGCATATTCCAGCTGAAAACAAAAGCGTATCAAATTCTTGCGTCACATCCCACACGAAACTTGCATCATCTTTTCAGTCACATCAATTATTATAATTCTCTTAATTTGCTTTCCCTATTTCCGTTTACTTACTTTTACAATTACAATTTACATGCTTGCCATGTTATGTTGCTGGCTGTTGGCAATTTTGGTTTTAAATTTTTTTTGCTGCCCTCAATGCACCATTTTCCTTTGTCTTCTTAC